>MJUU01053550.1:24276-59543 GCA_002080025.1 Modiolus philippinarum
TTCAGAGGAGAAGATCTTTGAATGCATTTCCCATAGGGTACTATGTTAAACTATCTTCCCCTCTGGTGGCCATCTTGGATGAGATGCGAACCTGCTGGACATATGTAGAAATTGTAGTTCTAGAAAACCTCAACACTTTTGCAATTCACATTTAACCTTTATCTCAAACAGTTTTTGAAATAAAAGTAAAAACATTAAAAAATTGTGAAAATTCAAAGAAAAAGCGGCAATAACTCCTATGTGGGTTGTCAGATATTCTTCAAAATTGCAGGACATGTAGATCTTACTATGCTGACAATTTTTGTTATCTAAACTTCACTTCCATCTTCTATCAATTTCAATATATAAGACCAGAAGTAAGGAAAAACTGAAAATTTTACGGAAAGGGGCAATAACTCCAAGACGGGTAAATGGATATTCTCCAAAATTGCAGGGCAGGTAGATCTCATCATGCTGATCATTTTACTCCCTCAGAATTTTGATATCTGTAATGATTTTCGAGTAATTTGCAAAAAAACAGCAATTTACCCTATGTTCTATTTTTAGTAACAGCGGCCATGTTGTTTGGTCTACAGACATAAAAATCACAAACTTGAAAGAACATACCCTGGTGATGATTCAGGCCAAGTTTGGTTAGTATTGGCCCAGTAGTTTCAGAGGAGAAGATCTTTGAATAAAAGTTAACAGACGGACGACAGACGCAGAGTGATGGCAAAAGCTCACATGGCCTTTAGCCAGGCGAGCTAAAAATGGTATCGTGCAAGCCAATTTTTAATTTTTCATTCCTCGTGTTGTGACATTTCATTTCTCCTGGCCTATAGGACCCTCGTATATTTGAACAAGTTTTGGCACAAAATGAGCATTGACTTATTAAGGATTTGGATGCAAGTAAACAATTTGTCCCTTCATAGAATTTTAATATCAATTCTCTGTAGGCATCAAAAGAATCAAGAAAATGTTGGCCACATTCATGTTACAGATTTCATCGATACTATGCCTCAATGTAAATACATATACCCGTTTTGAAATACAAAAATAAATTTTCAAAAGATGCTAGGTTTCCATGGTAACTGCCATATTGCAAAATTTGCACTTTAGGCATCCTTGGCAACCATTGTCTATAGCAACGAAATAAAAGTTGTTTTTTACATTTCTCATAATTCAGCACCAACTAGCAAAGTTTGAACAATTTCTGTGACCTTAGCGAGGCCACCCATATTTTGATGGGTACAGAGAATTGATATTAAGATTATAAGGCAATAGATGTCTTTCAATGAAAAGCAATCACTATCATAGATAGACAGGATTATGGAGAATCTGTAGGTTTACAGTGCATAACTTAGGATAAAAATATTCATGATCATCCTCAAAAATATGTTTTTCAAACTCATGAAAGTACTGACATTATACGAATTAGAAGCAGTCTAAAAGATCATATTACATATCAATTAAGTTCGTCTTAGAACTAGTTAACAGATTTTCAAATGCCACAACAATAATTAATCAAAATATTCAACAATTGTCAACAAGTCAAATTTTCATCACGGTCTCTACCACACTTATATTTATGTGTATTTCACACAATCCTGATCACACATGTATCACTAAAACATCACATATCACTACATCTGCTGTGTAGAATTTCCATTCCATGTTGCGTTTTCATCATCGTCATCTCTCATGTCAGTCAAGCGCCTAATATTTCCATCATTTCTGATCGGACGTCTCTGATATCCTCTGAAATATAAACAAAACACCATATATTTAATAAATAATTTTTAAGAGATCTGTCGCTATGTGGAACAGCAGAGTTGTTAACTGAATACAGATTGAAAGATTTTCCATTTAAAGAGGTTGATTTGTTTGTTTGTAAGGTGTTCAATACAACTTTTACTAGTTTTTTAGTAAATCATGGTGGTCAGTTATAGTGGTTGAGGAAGACAAAGCATCTTGAGAGAAGCATCAAGGTTGGGTAACTGACATACATGTACCTCATCATGTGCAATTACAAGTCTAGTGCATCCATTTTTGAGGTGTGAACTCTTAAAACAGAGTTTGCTACAGTACTGATTGTACAGGTAAAATAACTACCTCAACCACTTGACCACCCAGGTCACATTTAGAAAAGTTGAGATTCCACATCACTTTTTTTTTTACACCATGATATCAATAAATAAGATTCAATTTTATGCATTTCAATATCAATACTCACTTTGTCACTCAAGTCGAACTTGGATGGCTCGAACACCCCAGGGATCGTTGAAAACAGTTCGAGCAAAAGGGGTCTTCAAAATATCGAGGTCAAACTATGTTTAAACTTGAACAGAGGGACTACAAAAAGAGTTCGAAGCATCCATGGTGTTCAAGTTATTGCAGTTCGAGCCAACGAAGTTCTGTGTACAATTGTTTTAGTGTACGAAAGTTCTCACCCACATATCACTTTGCTCGAGATTATTGGTCTCATTGTGTTTCTTGTTGTCTTTTCCTAATCTTTAATGCTTATATTACCAAACAGAAATTAAATGGATGCCATGCAGCCTCAGAAAACTGGCAACTGATGGCACTGAAGAAATAGGCAGTTTTGAGTGATTGTTAATTTAGAACCTTCTAGAGACAGGTCATTTCTAAACTGGAAGACCATTTTTAGATGCCAGGATTGGAAATCTGGATAAAAATGTCTAGTGAATATGGGAAGGGCATGTTTTTAGCCATAAGAAATTGCGAAATTAATGTGAAATGACAGGATGGACAAAAATTGGCTAGATAAAAACACATTATATTTGATCTGTAAATCAGCATTGAATAATCAGTTAGAGGAGTTCTTTTACATGTATCATATCATTCTTAACACTCTGAACATTCATTATTTTGAACAAATTTATCAGGATCAGGATTTTTCACAAAAGCAGAGGCTCCAAGGAGCCTGTATCACTCACCTGACTTTCAGTTGCCACAATCAAGCTAACATTGTAAGTTATACAGTTGAACTTCAGTCCCTCAAACTTTGGTAGTTTGAACACCACCAATCCGGTTTTGAAGTCCCACCATCAATATCTATTTGGAAACCAAATTTCATTTAAATCAGACAATCTTGAATTTTCCAACCTTTTATGGTGGCCATTTTGATGATGGCAGTCAACAAACAATTTTCAACACAGGTTTTGAAGTAACAACATCAATATCCACTTGGATACCAAATTTCATTGAAATCGGACAATGTTGAATTTTCCTGTCTTTTTTGGCAGCCATTCTGAAAATGGCTGTAAGCGAAAAAAAATTTTAACATCAGTTTTGAAGTTGCAACATCAACTATATTTGGAAACCAAGTTTCATTGAAATTGGACAATGTTGAATTTTCCCGCCTTTTTTTGGCAGCCATTTTGAAAATGGCAGTCAACGAACAATTTTCAAATCCAGTTTTGAAGTCACACATCAATATCTATTTGGAAACAAATTTTCATTGAAATCGGACGTTGAATTTTCCCACCTTTTGTTGGCGGCCATTTTGAAAATGGTGGTCAACAGACATTTTTCAACACCGGTTTTGAATTCGCTACATCAATATCTCTTTGGAAACCAAATTTCATTGAAATCGAACAATTTAGATTTTTCCTGCCTGTTTTGGTGGCCATTTTGAAAATGGCGATCAGCAAACAATTTTAAATACCAGTTTTGAAATCCACACAGCATGGCAAACATTTTATCACCTTACACTTAACCTTCACCTTCTATAGTTTTGGAAATAAAAGACGAAAAATATGAAAATTTTGAAAATTCTGTGAAAAAATGGCAATAACTCCTACAAGGGTTTTTGGATTTTCTTCAAAATTTCAGGATTTGTAGATCTTGATATGCTGAACCTTTTTGCAAGTTAAAGTTGACCTCTATCTGTTACACCTTTTGAAATAAAAAATGCACAAATTTTGAAAATTTTACGGAAAGGGCAATAACTCCAAGACCGGTTTTTGGATTTTCTTTAAAATTGCAGGGCAAGTAGATCTTGCTATGCTGATCACTTTTACTATATGTCAGATTTTTTATATCTGTAACGGTTTTTGAATTATTTGCAAAAAACAGCAATTTACCCCTATGTTCTATTTTTAGTAACAGCAGCCATATTGTTTGGTCTTCCGACTAATCGAACAAAATTTTGAAACTGCATACCCTGATGATGCTTCAGGCCAAGTTTATTTACAACTGGCTCAGCAGTTTCAGAGGAGAAAATTTTTGAAATTATTGACGGATGGACAACGGACAATGGACGATGGATGCAAAGTGATGGCAAAAGCTCACATGGCCTTTTAGGCCAGGTGAGCTAAAGTATGTGAGATTTCCAATTTGCTAAAATTAAAACTGGCTATAAGCAAGAGATGTCTCATTTTAAAAAAAGTTTGATTTGAAAAGACTTGAAAATGAAAAGTTTGAATTTCATATAGTATATGCAAAAAATAGCTGTATTTTCCCAATTCTTTGTGAAATTTAACAATCCAATTTTTTTTCCAGCACAAAACATTATCTGAGTTATATTCCAGATAATTCCCTAACACGAATTAAATGGCATTGCTTGTCATATTTTACATTTAACCTGAAAGCAGCTATTTCTATTAATGTATCTCATCAGAACATTCAAGATATATTGGTTGCCATAACCAAAGAAAGGCATAGCTTTCAAGTGTTTTTTTTGTGTGTGTGATAATTTCTTTATTTTTCTTGCTATTTTAAAAGCTGTGAATTGTTCTGTTTAGTTCTAAAAAACCAATAAATGTGGTGGTTAAATACACCCCTATAAGACTTGAAAAACAAATTGTTAACAAGAGCTGGCAGCCAGATATACCCCTGTTCATTGTACCCTGAATCAATATGGTACATTCAAACTTAGATGGGTGTAGACAAAATACAGGTGTGGACATAATACAGGTATGGACACAATCATATAATCTTCAAAAAATACCTTCTTCAAGAGTTCCCATGAAAAGCTTCTGTCAAAATCAGAAAAAAAATTACCCAATTGAAGTCAAATTATCTGCCCTTCCAGCCTTCTTACAATAATTATAATCTTTCAAGCACATCTACATATTGTGCCCTTCCTTTGTGCAAAGTTTCATCAAACTCTTTCATATGGTTTAAGAGGAGCTGTGCTTATGATGTATTATGTGAAAACGGAATCAATGAAAAGTTGAAGTCAAATTATCTCCCCTTCCTGGCTTTCAACAACAATTATATTCTGTCATGTACATTTCCATAGTTTGTCCACCAATTGTGCAAAGTTTCATTAAAATCCTTCTTGTAGTTTAAGAGGATATTCTATGCAAATGAAATCAATGAAAAGTTGAAGTCATATTATCTCCCCTTTCTGGCTTTGAACAATAATTATATTCCTTCATGCACATCTCCATATAGAGTCCTTCGTTTGTGTAAAGTTTCATCAAAATCCTTATACCTTTTTAAGAAGTGTTGCGCTTACAAGGTATTCTGTGCAGACATAATCAATGAAAACTCAAAGTCGAATTATCTCCCCTTCCTAGTTTTGGACATAATTACCCTCTTTAATACACATCTCCATATGGTGTCCTTCCTTTGTGTAAAGTTTCATAAAAATCCTTCCAGTTATTAAGAGAAATTGTGCTTACAAGAAGTGTGGACAGACGGAGGGACGGACAGACAGACAGGCATACAGTGTGATTGCCATATACCCCCCTAAACTTTGTTTACAAGGGGTATAAAAATGTAAAAATAGTTATTTGAGTGTCCTATTATTGTATCCCACACAGTTTATAAGGATTGGAAGCAGGGATCCGGAAATGTCACTTTTTTGTCGGTCATGACCAAAATTTTCAATTTTTGACCGACCGAAATGAATTTCAACTTTTCTGACATTCAAAATAAAGGGCTACGCCGAGCACAGCATGATACGACCGCAGCATGTCGTCCACTGAAATTTGAATAAGTGTAATTTAAAGTGAGTATGGACATAGGAAAGAGCTTGACACAATAATTAGATGGACGCAATAAGGAGATTGACCAAGTAATTAGCTGGACACAAACTAGGGAAAATAAAAATTAGCCCTTATGACTCCTTATGATTCCTCTTTGACCCTCTATAGCTCAGAAACAGTNAGAGATCTTAACATGCTGAACATTTTTGCAATTTAAACTTAACCTCTATCTGTTATAGTTTTTTCAATAAAAAATAAAAAACATCAAAATTTTGAAAATTTTACGGAAAAAGGGCAATAACTCTTAGACGGGTTGTCAGATTTTCTTCAAAATTTCAGTATCGGTAAATCTTTTCATGCTGATCATTTTTACTTCGTGTCAGATTTTTGATATCTGTAACGGTTTTTGAGTTATTTGCCAAAAACTGTAATTTACGCCTATGTTCTATTTTTAGTAACGACAGCCATGTTGTTTGACCTAAGGCAAACAAAATAACAAATTTGAAACTAGATACCCTAGTGATGATTCAGTTAAAGTTTGGTTCCATTTGACCCAGTGATTTCAGAGGAGAAGATTTTTGAAAGTGAGCTAACGACGGACGGACGACGGACGCCAAGTGATGGCAAAAGCTCACCCTGGCATAGCCAGGTGAGCTAAAAAATACCTTCTTCAAGAGTTTCCATGAAAAGATTCTGTCAAAATCAGAAAAAAAATTACCCAGTTGAAGTCAAATTATCTGCCCTTCCAGCCTTCTTACAATAATTATTATCTTTCAAGCACATCTACATATTGTGCCCTTGCATATGGTTTAAGAGGAGCTGTGCTTATGATGTATTATGTGAAAACGGAATCAATGAAAAGTTGAAGTCAAATTATCTCCCCTTCCTGGCTTTCAACAGCAATTATATTCTGTCATGTACATTTCCATAGTTTGTCCACCCATTGTGCAAAGTTTCATTAAAATTCTTCTTGTAGTTTAAGAGGACGTGTGCTTTCAAGGTATTCTATGCAAATGAAATCAATGAAAAGTTGAAGTCAAATTATCTCCCCTTTCTGGCTTTGAACAATAATTATATTCCTTCATGCACATCTCCATATAGAGTCCTTCGTTTGTGTAAAATTTCATCAAAATCCTTATACCTTTTTAAGAAGTGTTGCGCTTACAAGGTATTCTGTGCAGACATAATGAAAACTCAAAGTCGAATTATCTCCACCTCCTAGATTTGGACATAATTACCTTCTTTAATGCACATCTCCATATGGTGTCCTTCCTTTGTGTAAAGTTTCATAAAAATCCTTCAAGTCATTTAAAAGAAATTGTGCTTACAAGAAGTGTGGACAGACGGAGGGACGGACAGACAGACGGGCATAAAGTGTGATTGCTATATACCCCCCCTAAACTTTGTTTACGAGGGGTATAACTAGAGCTCCCAGGAGCCTGTATCGCTCACCAGGCTTTCAGTTGCCACAATCATGGTAACATTGTAAGTTATACAGTTGATCATCAATCTCTCAAACTTTAGTACCTCAAACACCACCAATATCTTGAACAGTATTTAAAGTCTGATCATGTTGTACTGTTTTTCTTTGTTGGGTTTTATTGGCAAAAAACGCTTTTGCTAAGGACCACTTTAGACACCAGTTTTGAAAAAGGGACATCATTATGTAAATGGCGGTCAACAAACAATTTTCCCGTCTTTTTGGCAACCATTTTGAAAATGGCTGTCAGCAAATAATTTTCAACATAAGTTTTGAAGTTGCGACATCAATACCTTTTTGGAAAACAAATTTCATTGAAATCAGACAACATTGAATTTTCCCGCCTTTTTTTGGTGGCCATTTTGAAAATGGCAGTCAACAAATAATTTTCAACATTGGTTTTGAAGTTGCAACATCAATACCTATTTGGAAACCAAATTTCATTAAAATCGGACAATGTTGAATTTTCCCATCTTTTTTGGCGGCCATTTTGAAAATGGTGGTCAACGAACAATTTTCAACACAGGTTTTGAAGTCGGAACATCAATATCTATTTGGAAACCAAATTTCATTGAAATCGGACAATGTTGAATTTTCCCGCCTTTTTTTGGCGGCCATTTTGAAAATGGCGGTCAACGAACAATTTTCAACACAGGTTTTGAAGTCGCAACATCAAGATCTACTTGGAAACCAAGTCTCATTGAAATCAGACAATGTTGAATTTTCCCGCCTTTTTTGGCGGCCATTTTGAAAATGGCGGTCAAGGAACAATTTTCAACATCAGTTTTGAAGTCGCCACAGCATGGCAAACATTTCATCAATTTACACATAACCTTCATCTTCTATAGTTTTGGAAATAATAGATGAAAAATACGAAAATTTAAAAAAATCTGTGAAAAAAGGGCAATAACTCCTACAAGGGTTTATGGATTTTCTTCAAAATTTCAGGGTAGGTAAATCTTGATATGTTAAACATTTTTGCAATTTACATTTGACTTCTATCTGTAACACTTTTTGAAATAAAAAATAAAAAATGCAAAAATTTTGAAAATTTAACGGAAAAAGGGCTATAACTCCAAGATGGGCTTTAGGATTTTCTTCAAAATTGCACAGCGGGTAGATCTTGTCAAACTGATCATTTTTACTCCGTCAGATTTTTTATATCTGTAACGGTTTTCGAGTTATTAGCCAAAAACTGCAATTTACCCCTATGTTCTATTTTTAGTAACAGCAGCCATGTTGTTTGGTCTACGAACATAAAAATCACAAACTTGAAAGTGCATACCCTGGTGATGATTCAGGCCAAGTTTGGTAAGTATTGGCCCAGTAGTTTCAGAGGAGAAGATTTTTTAATAAAAGTAAATGAACGGTCGGACGACGGACGGACGGACGGACGGACAGACGGACGGACGGACGGACGACAGACGCCGAGTGATGGCAAAAGCTCAAATGGCCTTTGGCCAGGTGAGCTAAAAATGTAAAAATAGTTATTTGAGTGTCCTATTATTGTATCCCACACGGTTTATAAGGATTGGAAGCAGGGATCCGGAAATGTCACTTTTTTGTTGGTCATGACCAAAATTTTCAATTTTTGACCGACCGAAATGAATTTCAACTTTTCAGATATTCAAAAAAATTGCATGTAAAAAAATCGGACATTCAACAAGACAATGCATAAAGAATTTGACTTTAATCACCAAACTGCTAATTAAATTTGATGTAACAAGTCAACAGGAAATTATCAAATAAACATGTCGTCACCTTTAATCGGATTAACAGCATGTGATCAAGACAGGTAACACCTTTGTTGATTGCCAATTACGAATTAATTACCCCTTGTGATGATGATAACAAGAGGTGGTAATTAACCAGGGGGTAAATATTGGCAAAGGAAGCGTTTGAAATGCAGGATTTTACTTCAAACGTGATATTTTCATTTAAATTTCAACTTAATACCGACCAGTACTTTAGTTTCTACTTACCGGTTAATTTCCAATTTAATGCGTTTGCATTTCACAGCCTTTTCCCATTTTGTTCGAAATTACAACACATGTCATTTCCGGTTTACTTTCGTTTTGTCATCGAAGGGTATATCAACTGCAATTTTGACATTTGGATGTCACTGCTGATAATAAACATGAATTATTAACCTATTGCAGTGATAATACAACCTCGGTCATCAGAATATTAGACAAGAATCATACGTTGCGTAGAAAACACAGCTTAAAATAAGCATCATTGAAAAAGGGGGGTGGTAAAGACGATGTCAAAAATTTCATCCACATGTTCCGACCTCCCAAAAATGACCAAAATTGGTTCCAAAAATTTCCGGATCCCTGACTGGAAGACATAGAAATAAGAAATACGATGTAAAGTAGAACACAGATATGACACTCTGCACCAAACTAGATCTGATTTTTTTTTATTGCACTTAATCTTCTTTAAAACAATGTTATTTTTGTTGTTATTTTGTTNTCATATCATATTAGATGAATATAATGTTTTTAATGATTAAGACTTATTTATATTTTTGATTGTTAAAATTTGATATAGACCTGAAAAAAGTAAAAAATTGTTAGAAAATCATGCGGATGCGCGTTAAAAAGTCTCCTTGTCATGTCCTGGAGTCTCCCTATCTATGCCCTTAGGGAGACTTCAAGTCTCCCTGTTTTTCTGAAGTGTGGTGAGCCCTGAAAACAATGTTATTTTTGTTGTTATTTTGTTGTGTTTGGGCCCCTTTCTCATCAAATACTTCATAGAAGACTTTAGACTGACAGTCTAAGTCCCACCATTTGATACATAAAAACTGTTTTTTCCTGGATTTTCAAGGTGAAAAAACCCTACGATTATCTACAAATACGGATATGTGCTACTCAAGACCAACTACATGTCAAATATCAAGTGGCTAGAACTTACTGACTGTTCGCAAAAAACTTATCGTGATCTTTCATGCATGACTCAGGGGTTGAGGCAATTAACTAAGTTGGGATTTGAGGTGAACACATACTAATGCTACTGAACATCAAACATTATGGACCCACAACTAACTTTAGCTTATAATAAAATTATGTTTTACTTTTTGGCATGGCAACTGTCGATGGAAACTTTATCCCTAAGTCAGGCAAGACAAAAATAGAGATGTTGATTTCCAAGTTTCTTTTCTTTTTTGTTCAGAATTTTGGGGAGGTTCTATGACAGAGATTGTATATCATTTAGACCTACGTTTTTGGTCTGGCGCCCCTAGATGATGCAGGTGATTCAGACTGTGATGATTCTGGTTCTGTTGTCTGTTGTCTGTTTGAATCTGGTGGTGGTGTAGCACTACCAAATATAAATGTGTACAGGAAGTTCCAAATGGCATAAAGGGGAGCTAACAACATTGATACAAAACCACCTCCTCCATCATTTGGATTCTTGGCGACTGCAGTTCTTTTTCTTCCCTACAATAGTAATTAAATACAAATGTACTGTACTTGTAATAAGCCTTAAAAATCTATGTTTCAACTCAAAATGTGTCTATAAGACACAGATGCCCGGCCAATAAATTTATCACAACAGATTAGCCCAATTCAATCATTCATGAAATTAGTTCTGTCAATGAATTGTGATGAAATGAAAATTCAACCAAAATCATTCAACCATAAAATGTAGGTCATAGACACCATATTGTTGGTGAAATAGGCAGATCTCCTTTTGATGAATGTTACAGTAAAATATTATGATGCTACAATACAGAGTAGTTGGGAAATAGACTTAAAATCAAAACTTAACCAAAGTCAATGAAGCATAAAATGTAGGTCAAAGCTACCTAATTGTCAATGTTTTGGGTAGTACTCATCAAGGCAATTAATTTGATGAAACATCATTGTCTTATAATGTGTAGTTGCTGAGAAAAGGACTTTAACGCAAAACTTTACCACAGTTACTGAAGCATAAAATGTAGGTCAAAGCCACCTTATTGTCAATATTTTGGGTAGTACTCATCACAGCAATTAATTTGATGAAACATCATTGTCTTATAATGTGTAGTTGTTGAGAAATGGACTTTAACACAAAACTTTACCAAAGTCACTCAAGCATGAAATGTAGGTCACAGAGTCAAACTACCCAGTGAACTCTGTATTACTATCAAATATCTACCTATTGGTCTACTATTATTGTTCTACCTCTTACAGTTTCTGAGAAATGTACTTAAACACAGAACTTAACCGGGCGTACATACGGATGGACGGACAAGGGTAACACTGTGTGCCCCTTCCACATACATGGGCAGGGCATAATTATTTTGCTATATTGCAATGAGATTCAAAAAATGTACATTATTTTTACCAAGCCTGATTCCTAGTTAATTTTTTTTTAAAATGGAAATGGCACTTGTTGATTTGTTTTGGAGTAATCCTCATGATATTCATGAGTTTTATTCATATTTTGTTTGCAGGCACGTTTATAGCTTATAGCTCCTCAAAAGGATTATCTGCTCAAATAACATTATTTCTTGTTCGAAGTTCAGTCAATTGTGGAAAATAGGATTGGTCAGTTGATTTTACATTTTCATTATTTGTGAAATTGGCATAAAAAAAGGGGGGTCATGGTAAAAAATTTGGTCGGTTAGATGCCTATGGTATACAAGTGATACAGAGAATTTATGACAAAATTTGTATTCAAACATGCCTCTTGTGGATGATGACATTTAAATTTGCAAATTCAGAAATTTTAATAAAAACGCAACTTCATATACATGTATATGATATAAATTCATGGCACTGCACATATGTATACAGCCTAATCAGGGCTGTTCCAGCAAAACAAACATTGGATGGGGAGGGGGAGAAACACTTGAAATTGACTATCCATAATTAATTTGTTTGTGAATTCATACTTTTATTAATAACACCCAACCACAGCAGCAATTTTAAAGTGCCCTACCCCACGCTACATATGTTTTGCTGGACCAGCCTTAAGATAATCACAAGTGTTTTAGAATTGTATACCATGTTTAACCAATAAAGAGCTATGGCCTTGCAATTTACGACTGATATCTTTACATTCCACTGGAACTAGCATTAACTATCAGACATATCTTTTTCTTTGCTGTGACCTTTATTTTGAACATATCATTTTTCTGGGTGCATGCTTACCCTGTCAAGGCATTTTCTTGAGTTTAAGTGAGCTAGACTGGGTAATGTTTATCAAAGTTGTATGTTTAAATGGATCATAAGATTAGAAAAATGCCCTAGGTCCTTTTACTTTACATAATTTTATTTATCTTTATACATGTAGCATTACTGACTTACAGGTACAGCTATTAAAACAGCAGAGGGTGCCAGTTCTAATACCAGTAACGACTGTGTCATATCTTCTTCTGTGAAAGTACGTTTTGGGAATGTTGTAGAAAATGTAACATTTGTTCCTAATCTCTGTCAAAAAAATAAACAATAATCCAAGTGACATATAATATAATAACACTTGTTGCTATATTACAGATCCTGTAATGAGGAAAACTAATCACAATTTTATTTAAACACAATATAACTTAGAGAGCCAGAGATACAATGTATATACTTCCAGGTGTTAGAAATATATTGTCAAGTTGCCCATTGGACAAGTCACAAATAAATATTACTTGCCCTTTCTAAAATCAACTTGCTCTTCCACATAAAGAATTGACAATAAACTATAGTTATCGCCGAATGGCAACCAATTATGCCCCCCGCTCACTGAACCCTGAATCAATATGGCAAGTGCAAATTTAAGTGTGTGTGTTGACACAATACAAGTGTTGACACAGTACAAATATGGACACAATAACATACCTCCCACTTTTTTCCGCAAAATATACAACTGAAATTCTGAGCCCCCAAAATTATTTCTATGGGTGCTAGGCAACCTTCCTGTAAAGGTTTATCCAATTTGTGGCCATTTGAATTTTCCTGCCTTTTTCCAGTATCCATGGCAAGCGCAGCCATTTTGAAAATTATGAGACCCAAAATCATTTATATGGGAGCTAGACAACCTTCCTGCGAAGTTTCATCAAATTTGAGGCACTTTAAATTTTCCTTTTTTCAGTTTCCATGGCAACCGCAGCCATTTTGAATATTCCAAATGATATATGTGTGAACATTTACTGATTGTGACTTATATTCCTTCGAAGAAGTAGGAATTTGCTTGCAAAGTGTCTAAAAAACATCAAGAATTGCATTTTTCATTCATACGGACAGATGTACAGAGGGACGAACGGACAGAAAAAGGGTAAAACTTTTTGTCATGGGGCATAATAAAATTTCAACTCAATAGGGGAACAAGTCAGCATCAAATTCAACTTGCCCTGCACATATTTTACTTGTTGCAGGCAAGTGGGAGAGCACTTAATGTTTAAAAGACAGGAAGTGCTAGCATGTTTCAAATTTCAGACTGGGTATACACTGAGACATACTGTGGATATTTCCCGAGGAACAATGAATTATTATCTGAAGGAAATATATAATAAACACTCAGGGTATGTCATGCTATATACCCCATCTGTAACCCAAATTACATTCATATGCCAGTGAACAGACCTGGGGCTATGAAAGCTTCGTAGAAATTACTTTTTGGGGGTCAAAACATCTTGCAGATTTACACATCTGTTAACAGGAATATAATTATTAAGGAACAGACTAAATATGGGATAATTTCCAGATGTACATGTACAAACTGTGATAACTTAAAAAAAATAATTTTGGATTAGTTTCAAAAGTATTGTTCAACAGAAAGTACATATAGTAGACAACAGACCTGAAATTGCTTGAATGTAATAACAAAGCTTTATCAAGATTCAGGTCAAATACCAATTAATCCACAACTTCTAGCAAAGAAGACTTTGATAAAATAAAAAAAGAATGCATGAATTGAAGGACACAACTATTAGCAAACACTCTGAACACCAGCTTTTCAACTGAAGGTTTGTATGATATTTTGTAAAGATACATGTATAACAAATTCTAGTTACCATTTATCTACAACAAATAATTACATTTTATGCATATTTATTTAAATTCCGTCAATTTGATTGGTGAACATTGGCATATCAATGTGATGTTGCAATTCCCGTGAAACACATTTGACCACATGAGCACGTGACGGATGAATTTGTTAAAACAGAATCCAAATGTATACGGTGTACTATCTTTTAATAAATTTGTTTTTATAATTTAGTCTTAAAATGTAAGTATAAGAATTGAATGCATTATTTTGAAGTTCAAAAATAACAAGATGTGATCACACGTTTAGGTATTTATGGAACAGAAAGCTATAATGATAAATGAATATTAGTAAACTGACATTTAAATATGGTAAGTACATGTAAATCTTGCAGAACTTGAAGAAAATAAGTAGTTAAATTGATCTTAACAGTGTTTTATAATCTGCTTAACAGCTGGATCGACTGGTTGATATAGATGCGGCATTTACAATGCTGGATGTAACTTCGGTATTCCTTCGGTATTCTACTGCCGTTGTTTCAAATCTAACTAAGAAAAGTAAATTGACCCCGCCAGAGAACTTGTCTTTGATACAAGAAAGATAAATAACCAAAAAAAAACAAACTTTACCTCCGATACAAAGTTGTGTACAGTTTGTAGTGTATCACTGGATGGGAAAACATTGGTAACTGACGACCCATCAGGTAATCGTATCTGTAAACGTGCACTTTCTCTGTTAAAACAAATTAAGTTATAAACATTAGTAACTGATGATTCATTTGATAAACAGATTTGTAAATGTGCACTCTTTCTGTAAAAACAATTATATACTTTGCAGAGACAATGAAAAGTCAGTAAAATTATCTCCCCTTTATTGTGACAATTATTATGAGCCTTCATCCACATTTGTATATAATGTCCTTTTTGTGGCAAATGTCATCAAAATCTTTCTCATTCTTTAAGTGGAGTTGCACTCTCGAGAAGGAATCAATAAAAAGTCGGTCATATTACCTCCCTTTCATGATGTCTGTCAATCATTCATCTGTATAATGTGTACTTCCTTTGTGCAAATTTTCATCAAAAGCCTTCCAAAAGATTAAGGAGTTGTGCTTATGAGGTAATCCATTGAAAATTTGAAAGTCCTATTATCTCCCCTCCATGACGTGGGACAATAATTATATTCATTCATGCACATCGGCATATAGCATCCTTCCTTTGTGTACA
This sequence comes from Modiolus philippinarum, assembly GCA_002080025.1. Lineage (NCBI taxonomy): Eukaryota > Metazoa > Mollusca > Bivalvia > Mytilida > Modiolidae > Modiolus > Modiolus philippinarum. Next base: position 39,876 of record MJUU01053550.1, read on the forward strand.
GCTTCATCAAAATCATTCAAGTAGCTTAATTAAGTGGAGCTGTACTTACAAAAAGTGTGGACAGACAGACAGGCTGGTTCTAAAATACCCCTAAACTTCAGTTGCAGGATGTGAATACAATACATATCAAGAGCTGTTGCTGAAGACAACCAGTTATACTCCCAACCATTTAACCCTGACTTAATATGGCAGTGCAATTTAAGTGTGTGTGATATTTCGTTTCAGGAATTTCTTCTACAATTTGTTTACTCTTTTTTTAACATTGGCCTAACTCAGTTAATTATGTTTTTAGCATGGCCGTCCAATTTTGTTATTTATTTTTTGGGATTGCCCTCCAGATGCTGTCTACTACATTTAGCGATGGCATCCAAATTCTGTTCTCACCTTTTTTTAGCCTCTGCCTCTAAATTCTGTTTATTCTGTGCCATTTCTTTTGCTTGTTTGATTTCTTCTTTCTGTTTTTCTTGTACTTCTTTTTCTTTTCTGTATTTTGCAGCTCTTTCTTGTCTGTAAAGGAGAAGGTAAACTATAGGACAAATTCAGCCTTGTTTGCAAGAAACTCAAAAGCTTGCTTCTCATCAAATACTTCATGGAAAGTTTCAATAAAGCTTAAAATAAATAAAGCCTAGTCCAGATGATGAAATATGTAAAGACCATAAAATTGAGGTCAAGGACAAATGTTTTATGCCAGACTGACATATACTACTTAAGATCAACTGACATACTAAATGCCATTGATCTACAACTTATAGTTATTGAGAAACTGATCTAATAAAAAAAACTTAATGTGGCCATAGACCATGAAATGTAGGTTAAGGACAAAAGTCATATGCCAAACGGACATGTACTAACCAAGAATAAACTGCTGTGCCTAGAGTGCATGATACACCCATCCACTGTCAACTCGAACTTTATGGCATTGTTGGACCACAACAAAATTTTGATTGAAAAAAAAAGAAAATGTGTCCATGGGACACGGATACCCCGCCAGATATATATCGGCAAACAGGAAGTAGATGAGTTATAGACTTGAAAAGGGGAGACACAGTACAACTCATCATACCAAAGCTACAGAACAAATATTAAATCATTACTACATACACAAGTTGAGAAATCGTTGACGAAAAATTTCCATATATGGCTATAATGGGAAAAAATCAAAGTTGTCGTCAAACAGCAAGTAGATGAGTTACAGACTTGAAAAAAGGGGAGACACAGTACAACTCATCATACTAAAGCTTCAGACCAAATATCAAATTATTACAGCATACACAAGCTGAGAAATCCTTGACGAAAAATTGCAATATATGGCTATAATGGGAAAAAATCAAAGTTGTCGTCAAACAGGAAGTAGATAAGTTATGGACTTGAAAAGGGGAGACAGGGTACAAGTCATAATACTTAAGCTTCAGCCCAAATATCAAATCATAACTGCATACACAAGCTGAGAAATCCTTGACAAAAAATTTCAATATATGGCTATAATGGGAAAAAATCAAAGTTGTCGTCAAAGAGGAAGTAGATGAGTTACGGACTTGAAAAGGGGATACATGGTACAACTCATCATACTTAAGCTTCAGACCAAATATCAAATCATTACTGCATACACAAGCTGAGAAATCCTTGACAAAAAATTTCAATATATGGCTATAATGGGAAAAAATCAAAGTTGTCGTCAAACAGCAAGTAGATGAGTTACAGACTTGAAAAGGGGAGACACCGTATAACTCATCATACTAAAGCTTCAGACCAAATATCAAATCATTACTGCATACACAAGCTGAGAAATCCTTGACGAAAATTTTCGGACGTACCTACGGACGGACGGATGGACGTACGGACAAGGGTAAAACTTAATGGCGGGGGCATAATAAAAATCGAACAGAATATGTGCCTTACCAAGATGTGACAATTAACAAATATCAAACTAATATGTAAAGTTAATGCATAGAAAGGTGCAAAAAAATTAATTTTCAAAAAAATATGAAGTCCAAGGGCCATAAAAGTCCACAAAAATCCTTCAACAGGAACCAAATTTAAACTTAATCAGTAATTTTTAAACATACAATCAAATACTATATATCTATTCAACATATTAATGCATTTAAAAGAAAAAAGGTGGAGAAATTTATGTATTTAAAAAAGTTACTATGTGCAAGGTCTGTAACTCTGTACACCATCAACCAATCAGGACTTAACTAAAACTAGATCTGTATCTCAACTATATACACTCATATACCAAATATGAAATCAATATATCGAGCGGTTACAGAAAAAAACTCCGGAAACCTATATTTTTCAAAATTTCACTAAGTCCAAGGGCCATAACTCTGTACAAAATCAACAAACAGGAACCAAATTCGAACCTGATCTGTATATCACCTAGATATACTTGTATACTAAATATGAAATCAATATGTCAAGCAATAACTCTGTACAAAATCAACCGACCATAACCGAATTCAAACTTGATCTGTATCTCACCTATATATACTCATATACTAAATATGAATCAATATGTCAAGGAGTTACAGAAAAAATCTCTGGAAACCACAAAGTTAACGGACGGACGGACAGTTGGACAGACAGACGGAGCTATGGTATACCATAATACGCCCGTCTTTCGACAGGCGTATAAAAACTTACATGTCAAATATCATTGACCTTCCATTTATTCCACTTAAAGTTATTGTGAATCTGACCTAATCAAAATAAAAGGCTACGCAGAACGCAGCATGATACGACCGCAGCATGTCGACCACTGAAATTTGAACAAGTGTAATCTTAAGGGAATGTTGACACAGTAAAAAGCTTGATACAGTAATTAGCTGGACACAAAATAGTTAAAATAAAGTTTACAATGAGAATAATCCACAGAAAAAATCCTATCAAAATCTGATGAAAAATAAAGATTCACATATTTCTAATAACTGCAATTTTGGCCCCTGTGATCAATTATAGCCCAGAAACGGTAAGAGCTACATCAAATCTGTTACTTAATACTGAAAGCTTGCAATGAAAGGAATCCAAAGAAAAAAATCCCATCAAAATCTGATGTAAAATAAAGATTTCACATATTTCTGAACATAGAAAGCAGCCACAGCCTGTTAAGCTCACCTCGTTGTGCAGCATTGTCACATGTTGTCAAGAGTTGTCAGAAGACAACATAGCTCGCCGGGGATTCCAGTAACCTCAATGCACAATAAATTCGAAAGTAATAGAAAGCTTTCTTTACAAGAAAGTCAAATATATCAAATATAAACACCTCAGTGTTTTCCATTCGCCATTTAAGCTGGCTTTGCCGACCACGTTCTTTTGTAGGCCGACCACCTTTGCCTTCGTCAAGGTGGTCGGTAAAAATGGATATTTTTCAGTTCCGCACCGAAGTAGTTCCGAAGTTGTTTTCATTAGACAAAATGGCGTATCCAATCAAAAAGGAACAGAATAGATGTTTTCTTTCGTACAGAGCGAAAAGGGAAGATACCGGGCGAAATTAGGGAACAACCATTTGATTTTTATGGGGGGGCTATGGTCAAATTTAAAATAAAAAGGCAGGACGCCAAAAATCTAGAAAAAAATAACCAGGACAGTACTTGTCCTGAAGAAAAAATGCAGGATGGTAGATTTGGCTGTATAATTTTAAGGATATTGAAAAGAAAAAGTCAGGCGCGCGTAAGCGTGCAAAAAAAAATGCAGGCTTTCAATTTTCCAAAAATAAAAAGGCAGGATGGAAAATTTGACCATAGCCCCCCCCATAAAAATCAAATGGTTGCTCCCTTATTCAAAGCAAAGAGAACGAACCTTTGGAGAAATCATCAAAATGGGGAGCACCATTCAATATGAATATATATGGCACGAGAAAACGATCAAAACAGCGAGTACGAAAACGACACCGATGATAAACACGCAAATACGACAGGATTTCAAACCATATGATAATAACAAATGATTCACTTTTTAGATTCGTATGCCATATATGTACAAAAAGCGATCATGGATAGCAGGCAGAAGTGTGTTATACTCATTAAAAAGTAAAACCCAAAAATAAAACATGAATGGATTTAAAACTTTACTGTCCAATCTGAATAACAACAAAACAAACATTTATTACTTATATTTACTTAAAATGCATCAAGTAATCAAATTTACAGTTTTTTTATATACATTACCAAAATACAGCACGCAAATGCTGCAAATATACAAAGCCGGCTATGACAGCCGGCTATCTTGAATTTAAAAAACAACCACCTTTCATTTGGCAAAAAAGGAAAACCCTGCACCTTATCATTAAACAACTTAATTCTAGAAGCAAAGTTAAATTTTTTTAAAAATTGCCCTCAGGGCAAGGTCAAGGTCAAAATGTCTACAAATATGGTACCACAAGAAAGCTCTAACCATAAGGAAGTTACATACAAAATATAAACACCCTACCACTAAAGGCCTACCTTCTAGAGTCAAGGTTAAAGTTTTTTTACAAATTGCCCTCAGGGGAAGGTCAAGGTCAAAATGTCTACAAGTATGGTACCAGAAGAAAGCTCTCATCATAAGGAAGTTACATACCAAATATAAACACCCTAAAACTAAAAGTCTACCTCCTAGAGGCAAGGTTAAAGTTTTTAAAAATTGTCCTCAGGGCAAGGTCAAGGCCAAAATGTCTACAAATTTAGTACCACTAGAAAGCACTCATCATAAGGAAGTTACATACCAAATATAAACACCCTATCGCTAAAAGCCTACCTTCTATAGGCTAGTTTAAAGTTTTTTAAAAATTGCCCTCAGGGCAAGGTCAAGGTCAAAATGTCATCAAGTATGGTATCAGAAGAAAGCTTTCATCATAAGGAATTTACATACCAAATATAAACACCCTACCACTAAAAGCCTACCTTCTAGAGGCAAGGTTAAAGTTTTTTGCAAATTGCCCATAGGGCAAGGTCAAGGTCAAAACATTTACAAGTATGGTACCAGAAGAAAGCTCTCATCATAAGGAAGTTACATACCAAATATGAACACCCTACCACTAAAAGCCTACCTTCTAGAGGCAAGGTTAAAGTTTTTTGAAAATTGCCCTAAGGGCAAGGTCAAGGTCAAAATGTCTACAAGTATAGTACCAGAAGAAAGCTCTCATTACAAGGAAGTCACATACCAAATATCAACATCCTAGCTATTCAGGTCTCAATTCCACAAGCCAGGTTAAAGTTTTGCTGACGCCGACACCGACGCCAGGGGTATGACAATAGCTCTCCGGACATTCGTCCCGGCGAGCAAAAAATTGCAATTCTGGTCCCTTTGACCCCTTATAGCTAAGAAACGGTAAGAGATACATAACATCTGTTGACATACTACTGAAAGCCTACAATGCATTGAGCCTAAAGAAAAAAATTCCCATTGAAATCAAATGAAAATAAAAATTTTTAGGAAATTTGCATGTTTGCAATTTTGGTCCCGTTGGGCCTCTCATAGCTTGGAAAGGAAACAAGTTATTAAACTAGAGGCTCTCAAGAGCCTGTATAGCTCACCTGGTCCATGACTGACATAGACTGCAGCCCAAATTACCTCAATGTTAAAATGTCTCATAGTTTACACATATTTCTAAAATTGTGAAGACCAGAGGCTCCCAGGAGTCTGTATTGCTCAACTGGCTTTCAGTTGCGACAATCAAGCTTACATTGTAAGTTATACAGTTGAACTTAAGTCTCTCATACTTTGGTAGCTGGAACACATCTTGACTACTTATTCCTTTTTTTTTTTAACACATCAATTAACTTTTATTGCACTTTATGCTGTTAACAAATTACTTAGCGTACAGCATTCAGCTAAGTATCCCTGCTAAATTAATTTATTGAATATCCAGGGAGAATATTCAATAAAGAAATGATCTTAAGTGTTAATTTTTACAGAAAGATTTACATTATACTGATAGATTTACATACATACATATAAGATAAAGATTAATAAACAGTGTGTTATTACATTCTCTGAAATATTACACCGTATTTCGTTCTGTGATTATAGTGTCGTGTGTATTCAACATGTGCAGCATCACTACATTTAGGTAAGTAACAAAAATAATCTATACACTGTTTCAGTGTTATCGTGAAGGAGTGATAATAATATCATCGAAAAATACAACTAAGATGTGTTTCTGTCTACAAACTTATGATGTGTGGAGTAAACACGCACAAAAAAGGTTTATAAACAAGGTGTGTTGAAGTATTCTAAAGTCTTTTCGAATGTCCTATTTTGTTTATTTCTGTATTTATTTATTTTCGAAATTTTGATTATCTCTCTTTTAAATACCTTAAATATGTCAATGTTGTCATGTTTTTCATTGGACAGAAAGTAGGCTTTGTATATTGAGAAGAACACTATAGTAAGGAGATAATGGAATGCACCTTCCATATTTTGTCCCGTATGGTGTCACCACTGTACTATCAGGTTTTGTTTTGTGACGTCGTGATATCGGGAAAAATCACGCACCCAGAACAATATTTGAACATGCGTAAAATACCAGTTTTCCCGCAAACTACCTGATAGTGCAGCAGCGACACCAATCGGGAAAAGCATGATGGTGAATTCCATTGATCTCATTATAAGCAGATTCCTGTATGTTGTAACCTACTACGAAGTTTTCAAGATTAATTACATGACTATCTATTTTCAAATATGATAGAAGTTTTTTTATTTTTTTCCAAAAGTCCTCATTGAATTTACAAGTGATGAAAAAATGGTTATAATCTTCCTTTAGTTTACAGGAATTACATAAATTGTCTGCTTTTATTTTCCATTTAAACAAAAGGTCTTTGCAGGGTAGTATAAATGAATAAGTTTCCATTTGAACATTTTGTATTTGTTGTTATCAATAAAGTAAAATATGAAATTCAAAGTATCGTCCAATTTTGTGCCAAGAAACTTTTTAAAGAGGTTTTCCCACATTTGAAACCCAAGCGGTTTTTCTTTAGGAGTAAATAACATCAAATAAATTTCTTTATTACTAGTTTTAAAATTTATTTCTTTATTAAACACTATTTTAAGATTGCATGTTTGTTTTGTATTAACTTTAGTTTTGTACGAAGCTTCTTCTCTTAAAATGTTTTGCCAATGTTTAGGAATAGCATTTTTTATCTTGTAAAATTCTTGAATCCAATTCTGCTTATTTTTTAATTTAGACAAGACTATTTTTTCCGAAATATATCCCTTTTCATCTAAAATGTCATTGATATATAATATATCTTCATTTATCCACTCTTTAAAGAGTAAGCATTTTCCATTTATTTGAATGAATTGATTACCCCATATAATCTGTTTCCGAATTTCAAGAAAATAAGTGGGTGTCATTATTTGTTTTGACTTAATATTAACCCAATTTTTATGAGATCTTGATAAAATTCTGGAAGTATTTTGAATATATTTTTGTCTAATGTATTGATGTTTTTTAGATTCATTTTAAATATCAATAATTTTTTGCCAAATTTATCAAGATATAATCTTGGAATAACAGTCCAATTGTCATGAGTATTTTCAGTAAGTCGCAATATCCATTTAAGTTTAAGGGCAGTTAAATACAGATCTATGTCAATCATTCTTAATCCACCTTCAAGATAGTCCCGAGATAATGTTTTTCGTTTGAGCCTATCTCTTTTCCCATCCCAGATAAAAGTATGTATTAACGTTTTAAATTTTTGTATATATTCTTTAGGTATAATCATACAGGAGGCTACATATGTGATATTTGGTATTAAAAAGGATTTAATAACAGTTATTTTGCCTAACAAGGTCAAGTTTCTTTTAGTCCAGTTTAATACTAAGTCTTCACATTTTTTAAGCCTTTTTTCAACATTTAATTTTTCACATTCTTTTCTATTCATGCTATTATAGCCAAAGTAAATTCCTAAACTTTTTACAAAATCAGAAGTCCAGTTAATGTTTTCAAATTTATCTCTAGAGTGTTTAAGTCGTCCTAACCAGATTCCTTCTGTTTTGTTTTTGTTTAATTTCAAACCTGAAAAGGTGCCAAAGGTTTCAATAATATTGATAGCTAAACTAACATCTTTTGGTGTTTTCAGAAATAGGGTTGTGTCGTCTGCCAATTGACATATTTTCAAAGAGCAGTTTTTTCCATCAAGTTTGATTTCTATACCTTTTATATTTTTATTTTCTCTTAATTTGATAGCCATTATTTCTACAGCTAGAACGAAAATCAAAGAAGATGCTGGACAGCCTTGTTTTATTCCACGAAAGATATCAAATTTTCTTGAAACCCACCCATTATTTAGGATACAACCTTTGATATTCGAATACAAAATTTTTATCCAACTTATGAAGTCATTCTTAAATCCAAATTTTGTCAAAGTTTCGAACATAAACCCCCATTCAAGGGAGTCGAAAGCTTTGGTAAAATCTAGAAATAAAATTGCTCCATCTACATTGAACTTTTCAGAGTAATCAATTATGTCCTGAATCTGTCTTACATTGAAACCTATATATGAGTTCCTGATGTAACCTTTTTGATCTCGGTGAATAATATTTGGAATGACAGCTTTGATTCTTTGTGCTAAAACATAAGCAAGTAATTTTGCATCATAATTCAAAAGGGTAATAGGCCTGTAATTATCTAACGAGAGAGGATCCCCTTTTTTGTATATCAGAGAAATAGCACCTACTTTTTGAGAGTTTGTAAGTTCTCCTTTTTTGTAACAAAATTTGAAAACCGGAACTATTAAATCTTTAATTTCACCCCAAAATTTCCTATAGAATTCCACATTAAGGCCATCTAAACCAGGAGCTTTGTTCAATTTCATTTTAAAAATAGCATCAGTACATTCTTGGATGGTAACTTGGCCTTCACAAGAGTCGCTTTCTTTTTCGGATAGCTTTTTGTACTGTTGAGTTTTATTAAGATAATTTTTTATGTTGTTTTCATTTTGACCGGAGGATTGATACAATTTTTCATAATATTCAACCTCTAGATTTAAAATTTCACTTTGTTCATATATTATTTTCTTATCTTTATTGTAAAGTTGAGTTATTGTTTTTTTACTCTGTCTAGTTTTTTCTAGACCAAGAAAATATGAAGAATTTTTTTCGCCTTCTTCTACCCATTTTACCCTAGATCTAATTTGGTTCCCTTTAATTTTTTCGTCATACAGTTCACTTAATTGTTTTTCAACACATTCTATTTTAGTACTAATATTGTTATTATTAATCTGGTTGTCACTTTCCATATTTAGGGTTAGGAGTTCATTCTCTAACTATTTGATGCGATCTTTTTTGTTATTTGATCTATACTTACAATATTGCATTGTTATGTCTCTCACCTCTACTTTGAAATTGTCCCATAGAATATCCTTATTGTGTGACATATCTAATTTAACTTTGTAGGATTGTATTAAATTCGAAATCATATTTTGGTAATCTTCATTATGTAGAATACTGTTATTTAATTTCCAATACCCCTTACCTTTTCCCTTCCTATTCATATTTATTTTTAGTGATACACTATTNCTAGACCTGCGGTCACCGTTGGTGACGCAGGTAAAAACGTATATCAATAACTAAGTTACTTTGTAAACAGATGACAAAATGCAACATTGTCAATGAATCTAAACAGTTTTTAGTCTGTTTACTTTCACATTTGATTACAATGTGTTTGTTTTAACACAGAAGATTATAAAAGATATACAAATCACAAACACACAGTAGGAATAGAACTATATATAAACAGAGGAGGTGAAAAGAAATTATAGACATAGTTAAATGAAACTTTATTTTTCCCCATCCTATTGAATATTAAAAATTTTTTAGAAGAATTCAATGAAACAAACTCCAAAGAAATGGCATAAATTCAAGAAAGTTAGCAAACAATAAAACAAGGAGAATAATAATAAGAAACAGGACAAATATGATGTAAGTCTCCACATTCATATGGAATATATCAAATAAGTGATGCTGTATGAAATGAAACCCAACCAGTTTTTTTTAGGGCGAGAGGTACGTAAATAAGTGCCTCTACCGGTGAGTGTTATAAATTTGCTAAAGAATGTACGTAAAATAATTTTGATTTTCACTTTAAATTATCGTCGTTTCAAACTATATCCTACAATTTTTCTGAAAAATTGAAATTTTGTTGCAAAAGAAATTTCTGTTTTATTGATATAATTTTTTTGTAGGGTCACAGAGTTGTTTTTTGTGGTATATATCGCTGAATAGATGTTCATCTTTCAAATAACGCCTAAAATCATAACTTTTATCAACGACGTCGCTATTTTGACGGCTGATTTTATCGAAAAAATCCATTTTTGGCATGCTTATTCTATGTTTAACTATTTATACCGGCAAAAATAATTTGGTGACCCTATATAAAATCTACACCATTAAAATGGGAATTTCCTTGTTTAAAACATATCCTTTTTGCAGAAAAATTGTAGGATACTTTTTCATAAACGCATAATTTAAAGACGTTTCATATATTATTTTTCTGTACGTTTTACATGGATTCTATATGAAAACAATATAACTGATAGATTTTTCAATCAGTCATATTTCAAACATAAAAATAGCTAAACCGATTTTATTTCATCTTGGAATTCAGCTTCATTTGATGCACTTGCATCTAAAATTTCATCGAAATCCAGAAACTTTGCTATTTACATACCTATTACCTTAATTAGCATAATTCACAAATAAAACTTTGCTTTGAGTTTATCATCTGGAACATACATTCAAACTTTATAGAGAGTATATTCTTAATTTTTATCATAGTTTATTGGTCAGAAACCTTCTGTGGACAGTGACAGATGGATTGCCACACAGCATAGGATATTTAGATATCTAAAGTGAGACATTGTTGATTGTTACACTGATTGATGATAAAAAGAAGTAAGAATTAAATCATTTGAAATTTATACAAATCCCATTTCATATTTATCCCACTTGTTGTGGAGTTCTGTTGCCAAGTGCTGTAGCGATTTTCTGCCATCTTTTAGCTTCTACATCTTCAGGTGGGTATGTTATTAATAAATCTTCTAATCTGTAAATAAATAATAATATAATACTAATATTATAAGCTTGTGTAAATTAGTAGTATATTGGAGGCGAGACACCTGTTCTGATGTGTCTGAAATTCTGCAAGATCCATAGTTATTGAAAAGTGACAGTCCAAAGATTTTGCAGACAAAAAACATGCTAAACTGCTAAGATTTGCAAAGTTGTGTCATTCAAAACCCCTACACAGATGTTTGTATTCTGTCTTTGCAGTGATACTACGGGCTGGGGAAGGGGGCTTTGTTGGTCAGGACGTCTGACATGAAAAAAAAGTTCAAATATTTCTGCTGATCACGCCTAGAGTACAGGAGTTTGAGAAGAAAAGAAGCATAGTTTTTACAGAAAATGAAACATACTTTGAATTCAAATTTCACAAACAGGAGACTCGAGGTGTGTGGTACTACGGGTATACCCTGGTTTGTTTTGTTTTTTGCTTCCATTTTTAAATTGGTAATATAAAAATTCTAATGTAAATAGTGATTTACAGTGAGAGATGACCAATGGGATATCAATGCATCATCTCCAACTGACAAAGGGCCAACCAAATGCATTAATTTTTGTGATACACCATTTTTATACAGAAGAAATAGGTACTTGATCAAAATTTATGAAACAGGATATCTTTCACTCATGTAAGAAACTGCATGTTTTTCTCTCTCATTTCTTTGTGCTCAACTTAAGAAAAAACCAAATTTCTTACACTCTTGAAAGATATCCTGATCTTAACTATGATCTCCTACAAGAACTATTACACTACCTTTTTTGTTCTTCTATTGTCCACAACTGATTAAATGTAGAAGATTTACTTTCATCTTTTATTCTCCCCCTCACAACATTGACTTGACCATCTGTAAATGACATATTGGCAGGTTTCACATCATTTTCTGATGCTGCTGTATAAAATAAAGAAATACATCAATTATATGTTATATGAATATGCAAAGGATGAAATTAATTAATACACATTTACATAGAGATCTAATGTCCTAAAGTGAAAGTTTCTTTTTTTAGACCATGTATGTATGGTCATTCCCTATTTACATATCAAATATTTAAGAAAATATTAATACTTGTAAATGTTGAAATAATAAAATTTTACCCAAAATTTCGATCATGAATTTGAAAATGGCTTAAATTCTTTGATTTTCAAGTAATGCTTGATTGGAAGTCTTTATTGCCTACGATTTCAAGGCCACATGATCTGTTTTTAAGAGGTAAGTGTCAATATATTCAATTTCCCTTTGACCTGTCATCTACATATATGAACTACTACATTCAATTGGCTGAATCTCTATACCATGTGTTACATTGAAGTTCATTATCTTCATTTACAATATCCCAACAATTTCAAAAATAATTTCATTATACTTACGGGAGTGAAACAGAGCTTAACATCCAACATGTCAGAGGTACATTATGGATTTCAGATTGATAAAAATTTCAGGAAAAATCAAGGTTTACTGTGGAAGTACCGGTACTTTTATTCGTGGACATGAATTTTTTTGGATTTCAGAAATATCACTGTTTCGTGGGTACTTTAATTCATGGTTTCAAATTCTATGCATCAAAACTCTAGGAAAAAGTGCATTTTGCTGAGTACTTTTTTTTTGTATGGTTTTAGCGAACCATGAAATCCATGATAATTGGAATCAAAAGAAAAATAGTACTTTCACATTACCCAGATATGCAAAAAAAAAAACAATTTTAATCAGTTTTAGTGCCCTCTCCCATTGAATATACTGACCTCAGGTGTAATTATCAGAAAAAAATGTCATAAAGAATATGTCTGTCAACAGTTAATAAACTTATCTTACCTCCGCCAGTCACCAACTGCTTCTTCAGTCTAGTTAGATGTTTAGGAATCCCTAAAGATGAAAAGTCAACAGAACTGGTGTATTTCTCCCATGGAATCATGGGTAATTCCGCAATCCTCTGAGGTTTGGGTAGTCCCAGATCTGCACCTCTTTGAAGTTTGTCAACAAAATCAATTGGGTCTTTTAAAGCTTCAGCATGACTTTGATGTAATTTATCCAAGTCCGCAATAGCTTGAATTCTTTGAGCTTCAAGTAATGCAATACATCTCAACATTGACTGGTAGTCATTATTGCCCTTCAAGGCCACATGGTCTGATTCAAAGAAGTAAGTGTCAATATCTTCTATTTCTCTGTGACCTTTTACCTCTGAACTGCTGAATTCCATTGGCTGATTTTCAATATCATGTGTTTCATTGAAATTCATCATTTCCATCAAATTCCTAAAAAACAATGAAGAAAGATAATTCTGAAAGTATTCCATACATAAAACTAATTCCCAAAATGAAATGAGAAAATTAATTTCATAACTAGAAAAACTGTGAGCAAATTTCACAAAATATATACCCCCGTTCTCCCACAAAAAAGATCAAATCAAAATTTTAAATAGATGATGCAAAATGGCAATGTGTACTGAACATTCTGTGAAAGTTTCATTNAATTTCACCAAGAGGTCTAGGAGGAGTTGTCCCCACAAAGTGTGTACCCCAGGGCGGACGGAATAATGAAGAAATGGATGGACGGACGAACGGACACCATGATCACTATAAGGTATAACAATTTAAAATATTTTGGAATGGAGGCCCTGTCCTTGATGGACTGGAGTATCGTGTATCGTGTGCATTTTTGTCACATGTACATTCATTCCATATTATTTCATTTTTTCTATTTGGAACTTTCTTTGCAATTTAAATAACTATTTTGTAAAATTTCTTAATGAATGAAACCTAAATGAACAAGTATTACACAAAAATGGCCGAATAATACCACTGAGACATCTTAATTTTCATAAGCATGATAAGTAAATTGTCCTTTGAATGCAATTACTGATTAACCTGTATTGGCCTAACCATGTATTATTCCTACAGAAGTCCAAAAGCTTGATTTTTCAATTAGATTTACCACAGTAAGCAGTCACCATTTTATTATTGGTTGATTAAAATTTTTGGTCTTGTAATACTTTGGCAATCTACATTTTCAGACTTAGAAATAGAGAAGTTGTTACATAATTATGCTAAAGGTAGAAGTAGCCATGGCCTAATCTATAGTCTATATAGGGCTTGAACTATCCCATTCCCAATTGGCTAAAACCATGATTTTTCCCAATTCAAGATATAAATTTCTCAATTTAAGTTTTAACCAACAATTATTTTCTTGTTTTGTTTTAATACATGAAATAGACTGGCACCTATTAGTTAGCAGTAATCAGTCACCTGATATAAGATACCATGGTATTATTTTACAAAATATTTTCTGTCTTACATACCATATTTACAAAAAATCAAATTATTTATTAAAAAGAAAAAAAAACAATTCTTAATTACTGAATTTAATGTAAATTACTATAAGCGTGTGTAAAGCTGCACTTGGCATCTTCTACTATGAATTCTAATATGGGAACAATGGAAACCATGACGACTAGCCATATGAAAATCTCCAATAACATTATGAGCGACAACACAACAGCCTTTACGCTGAAACTGACAACGTAACAATATGTTTTGTGTACAAAAACATCAGTAAATCTGAAGTAATGGCTGTCGTTAACGTGTACACTATAGGTCCGCTCAGATCATGAAATGTCATATTAGAATCAAAATAATTCATGTTCGCCGGTGGTTTGTAGTCGATTTACATGTGGGTGTCCATTATTTTTGTTTATTTTACCCCTCGCTCCGCTACGCTACACTCTGGGTAAAATATTAACGAAAATAACGGCCACCCATCTGTAAATCTCCAACAAACCACCGGCGCCCATGAATTATTTCTTAATTGATAACTTGATGATAGAATAGTTTTGACATATTAGCCCAGACAAGCTGTCTTAAAAGTGTTCAACATGGAGAAGAAGTGTATACATTTTACTCAATATATGTCACTCTGAGAAATCTCCCACAAGGACATATAACAAAGGGGTGATCAAACAAAATATAATACTGTACAAATGACTGCATTCACCAAAACTAACTGAGGAAAACACACAAAATGGTTTAAAAAAGGTCAACGAAAAGTCTCCAGTTTTCAGACCCAATCTCCCGCAAAAAATTTTCAAATCTCCAGTTTTCAGTATACAGGTTTATCACATGTATGAACACTGCCACGAAAAAAATGTAATGAGCATGAGATACCATGAAAACTACAGATATGTAATATAACAATGATGGACCTTTTTCTCTGCCAATCTGCGTCCTCTATCAACATAAACCTAACAGGTCCATTTATAACATACAGACCTCGTAATCTGTCCATAATTGATGACCATTTTGCTGTTGAAACAAAGGTTTGCAATATCTTTACATTCCAAAAATGTAACTGGTGTGAAATTCAAATATTTGAATTAGCCATTAGAGGTGTAACTATACACAAGTAAAGAGCATTATTTGCAAACTACATGGGTAACAGGACGTTCCTTACAACCAATCAGTCCTTGCTAATCGGCCCCTGTAATTTCGTCCTTATTTCAATCCGGCCCTGTCAGAAAAGTGGATCTGGCTTTACGATATTTTATGTATAACTGTTGATTTCCGTTATTTAATTATTAATTTTTTTCTCACATTTTGTTTTTGGTGTTATCTTTATTTTATTATTTTGGTAGGTAGTTTATCATTTTTACATTTGATTTTGATTTTTAATATTTTTGCAGAATTTAATTGTTAGTGTATTTTGTTTTAATTGATTATCGCAATTTTTGTGATATTTAAGTCTTGATTAGGTTATTATTATGAATTCTTGAAAAAACAAAACAAAAGCAAAACAAGTGCTGTCGCCGAAGGGTGGCCAATTATACCCCCGCTAACTGAACCTCGAATCAGTATGCGAAGTGCAACTTTAAATGTTAACAGACACAATACAAGTGTGGACATATAACAAGTGTGGACACAATGTAAGTATCACATCTTGATACATGTATAATCCTCTAGAAATATAACACTGCAAAGAAATCTTTGACGAAAAAAACTACAATATAATGCTAAAAATGTAAAACATTGACTTAGTTGGTAACCACAAAGTAGTATCCCAACAGGTCTGAAAACAAAGCTTCTGACAAAATTTCACATCTGTACTTTGTACCCTTGCTGAGATAAATGCAATGAAAAGTTACTCTATTATGCTAAAAGTGTCAAAATTTAACTAAGTCAGTAAACAGAAAGTAGTATCCTCATTGGTCTGAAAAAGCATCCACAATATGGCATGACTATACAAAGCTTGTGACTAAATTTCAGATCTGTATCATATAACACTACAGAGAAAACTTTGACGAAAAATTACTCTATAATGATACAAGTGTCAAAATTGACTAAGTTGGTAAACAGGAAGTAGTATCCCGATTGGTCTGAAAGCGCATCCCACAATATGGCATGACCAAACAAAGTTTGTGACAAAATTTCAGATCTGTACCTTTTACGAAATAGGAGATAAATGCAACAAAAAAGTTACAGACGGACCCACACACACACACACACAGACTGAAAACAATATACCCCCTATCCCCTTTGGGGAGCAGTGACAAAAAAATATATATATATTATGTTCAACATGATATCTGACCATATAAAGCTAAAATTTTGATACAGTCTTTGTATCATGATCATTTGCCATAAGAACAATTCAACTTTGTATGCCAATTTTATATCTTGGAAAGTTGAAAGCAGATATACTGGTGTGCTTAATTTTTAAGAGTTTTATATATATATATATATCTGTCAGTCCTTTCACTTCTGGTGTTCTCATATTTGCCATGCCCCTGAACTCTGATTTATTAAATCTACTTGAGCTTTGTTCTTTTGATATTCTTCTGCCATAGTTTCTTAAATATAGGCATTTCTTATATCCAAATAGAAAGAAACAACGATATAGTATTGATTGAAAAATACGGGGACTGATAGACCAAGGCCGCATTGTCATAAGGTTGGACTGACATAGGGCCGGATGATCTGTATCACTGTATGTACACTACTATCACTAGTATGGAATCCATTGAATCATTTTCTGATATCTGCCGAAATTTCAGAATGTATCACCTGAATGCTTGAAATTTTCTGATTTTGGTATTGAAATGTCAGATAAAGGACAAACAAATGTATTTAGCTCCATGAAAATGAACACTCTTGTCTCACTTTTTATTCCACTTCTCGAGACTTCCAAAGTGAAATGATCTTGAAAGATCTGTTTGAAATATTCCTGTGTGTATTAAAACATTTACTTTGTCATTGGTGATTTAAATGCTTAATTGCCCGGTATGATGTGGCGGTCGTCTCATACTCTTTGTTTATTTTCATAACTCGAATCATAATATCTTACGTGAGCTATTACTATCTTTGGTACCCAGCTACCGTTATTTTCTTTTGCAAAATATAGTGCAGTATTGTATTATTTTTAAATGGTGATTTAACGGCAGTTTATTAATCTTTTTGTGCCAAATGGAATAATGAAATGTTTTTTGATTTGTAAATGCCGAGGAGCAATGTTTTAATTTTATTTAAGCTATTACTGTGAAAGTACTATTGTTCGTGGGGTTCCAATTTTCGTGGATTTCGTGGTTCACTTTAACCACGAAATTAAGTTCCCAACAACATGCAGTTTTTCTATAGAGTTTAAATGGATAGAATTCGAAACCACGAATTTAAGTGCACACGAAATGATGATATTGATGAAAACCACGAAAATTGATGTCCACGAATAAAAGTGCATCCACAGTATTTACCTAAGTCTATATTACTACGCCATTTGTTCTCATCAGCTCTAGACAGTATGCGACATTATTTGATTTACCTATAAATAGCTTCCCATTATTATCATCCATTGTTATATTATTAAAGGTGTGCAATAATTACATATTTCACAATGATTATCAATTGATACTACCATTGTATCAAATAATTCCAGCTGAATATAACTTCCGTGATATTAATTTTGGAAAGAGTTGTCCCTCTTTCGATTATAGTGTGTTAAAAATTATGCTGACCCTTCTCGAACACTGCTATGATTTCTGTTATACCCGGCCTGTATTTCATTGCAACTTGTGTTATGTACGTAATCAATGTGTTAAAGATTTTATCCTAATGTTTGAGAATAACAAACTTAAGTAACATACCCCGGGAAACATACCATGGTTTTTATAAAATTAATCAGCAGGCTACTGATTTAAGAGATGACACTCAAGAACAGTTACCCAACAGATATTTCAATAGCTGTATGACGGCTACCACATGTGGCCCAGATCACACATACTCTTCTGCAACATGTAATAATACATGTACTGCTGGTTTGTAGTTTGCAGTTAGTGTTTATTGTGACATTTTGTGATTCCCATATAGCAATGTATTGTGGTTTTTACCCCAGCTTGTTATATAGGCATGGTGATCTCTTTTCACCACTTAAGGCCATCAACAATGGACATATGGAATCTTTTCAGAACATATTAGCTCAATTCATCTTTCACAATCGTCCCGAGTGATCCATTAATTCTTAAAAAAACACCTTGACCAAGCTGACCATTTTCACGCATGTATGAAATAAATCAATATAAGATCATATTTATAACCAAACAAAGTAACATACACAAAATTTTTCCATCCGTTGATGAAATAAGATTTAAATCAAGGACATATATTTAAATAAATATATGTCCTTGTTTAAATCGATTTATCATTTGATATGTTTGCAACCATATCTTTTCTTGTTGGACTTTTGCAAACACTAAGAAAAAATAAATGCACAGAAAAAGCGAAACATTATTTTGAATTTATTTCATAATAAAGGGCTACGCCGAGCGCAGCATGATATGACCGCAGCATGTCGACCACTGAAATTTGAACAAAAGTAGTTTAAAGTAAATGTGGACACAGTAAAGAGCTTGACACAATAATTAGATGGACACAAAAAGAAGCTTGACACAGTTATTAGCTGGAAACAAACTACAGAAAAAATCAACCCTTTTGATCACTTATTGATAAAAAAAACTGTAAGAGCTATGAAAAATATGTTACTATCAACTAAAACTTTACATCCATAGAAATAAAAAAAAAAATCCATCGAAATCTGATGAAAAATAAAGATTTGACATATTAGAAAAATTGCAATTTTGGCCCCTTTGACCCCTTGTAGCTCAGAAAAGGTAAGAGCTACACCAAATCCTTTGTCTTACTACTGAAAGCTTAGATCAAGAGGAATCCAAAGAAAAAAATCCCATTAAAAACCGATGAAAAATAAAGATTTGACATATTTAGAAAAATTGAAATTTTGGCCCCTTTGACCCCTTGTAGCTCAGAAACAGTAAGAGCTACGCCATAACCATTCACATACTACTGAAAGCTTAGATCAAGAGGAATCCAAACAAAAAAATCCCATCAAAATCCGATGAGAAATAAAGATTAGACATATTTAAAAAAATTGCAATTTTGGCCCGTTTGACCCCTTGTAGCTCGGAAACGGTAAGAGCTACACAAAATCCATTGACATACTACTAAAAGCTTAGATCAAGAGGAATCCAAAGAAAAAAATCCCATTGAAATCCCTTGAAAAATAAAGATTTGACATATTTAGAAAAATTGCAATTTTGGCCCTTTTGACCCCTTGTAGCTCAGAAACGGTAAGA
>MJUU01053550.1:59581-83015 GCA_002080025.1 Modiolus philippinarum
GGCCCCTCATAGCTGGGAAAGGAAACAAGTTACCAAAAATCTAATAGCTAAGTGCAATATTAATTTTTCACAAGGAATCCATTGCATCAAAATCAGACTTAAAATAAAAAAAATATTTTTTTGAGATTTGCCCCTGTTGGGCCCCATTTATCTCGTGAGTGGTACATGCTACGTGAAATCTGTTGGCATACCCCAGATTGGAAATTTCCTCAGGAGCACACTGAAACAAACCCCATCAAAATCCAATAAATAATAAAGATTCTACAGTCAAATATGTGAAAACACCCAATTTAACCCTTTTTTGGCCCCTAATTCTGAAATGGGTGGGGCCAAAAACTAAAGGAAAAAAACGTTTCTTAAGAATGTTCCAAGAAACATCATACTAAGATTTGAAAACAATCCGTCCACTAGAACCAAAGTTATGCTGTCCACAGACACTAAAATACCTAATTTAACCCTTTTTGGCCCCTTTTTTGCCTCTTTTTCAAAAACGGGTTGGGCAGGGAACGCGAAATTAAAACCCGGGCTTAAGCTTGTGCCAACAAGCATCATACTAAAATTTGATAACAATCCGTTCATTAGAACTAAAGTTATGCTGTCCACAGACGCCGACGCCGACGCCAACGCCAACGCCAGCGCCATACCATAATACGACCACAAAATTTTTGCGGTCGTATAAAAACTGAATAAAAAATTAAATATCTATGCAGCCCAGGCTATGCAGTGCCAGCCTGAAATGTTTCGTTTTGTTTCACAGTTTGTTCTGTACTCGTGTTAAATCTACCTCTCATAAGTCATAAGTCATAAAGTTTTATTTAAAGTCGGTTCACAATTAACAATACAACATAAGCTCTGTAGAGCTTTTTACCGACATACACATACATAAAACAAAGTACACATACACAAAACATAGCACAAAGTACACATACATTAAACACAGCACAAAGTATATAAACATTAAGCACAACACAAAGTTCACCTATATAAAACAGAGCACAAAGTACACCTACTTAAAACTTAGCACATAGGCTCATACAACAGACATATACATAAAAAAGTACACAGTACCCATAAATGAACATACATACAAAAAGCAAGAAACAGAAACAAATAAGATAAATAGTTCAAGCACACATCATGCACGGACTATATATAGCATGCAGCAGTAAGCAAATTAAAATAATTAAGCAGCACTTAATAGGAAAGCACAAAAATTCAGAATTAAATAAAACGATCAGGCCAAGAATAAAAAGTAATAAAAGCCAAAAAAGCAACTAATCACCATGGCAAGACTCCTCAAGTCCTGCAGGAGCCACATCTGCATGAGCTACCATTCCAGTTACTGATTAAACTTTTAAAGTGATTAAGGCTGGAGGCTTGTCGAAGAGCATTTGGTAGCTCATTCCAGGGTGTAGCTCCCGCATACCTAAAGGAATGCAGACCATGGTGAGTTGTCCTTACCTGAGGTACTTCCACAGTGTTCCCTCCTAAAAGAGTAATTAGCATTTTTTAAAACAAACAAGTCATGTAAGTACACCGGACTTTTATGATTTATAATTTTATAGTAAAAACTTCCGTTGCCAATGACCACATTCTTCTAATTTTGAGGGAAGGTAAACCAGATTTTAGAAGTAATTCTTCATATGAACTGTTATTATCATCGTAAATAAACGAAGAGATCTTTCTTGTATTTTCTCTATCTTTTTTGTATTATTTTCCCCACAGAAATGCCATACAACAGGGCAATAATTAAAGTTACACATAATAAAAGAAAAATAAATAGTTAATTTACCAAGTTTTGTCAAATTTTTGCCAATTCTTTTTAAAACATTTAGTTGACGAGATGCCTTTTTAACTATATTTGAAATATGTGTATTAAACTTCATTTGACTATCAATAGTTACACCTAGAAGTTTGACTTCATCTTCACATTGAATATTGATTCCGTCTGAATCAAAACAAATATTTTGTTTAGCTGTTTTTGATCCAATGGCAAGAGCTTGAAATTTTTCCGGGTTGGCTTTCATTTGGTTGTTGGCAAACCAATCGATTAAATTCAAACTTTCCTGTTCCAAAATTTCAACAACCTTATTTATGTCCGTATCTGAATATGACAATGTATTGTCATCAGCATAATTATATAAAACACCATTTTTTACAAAATTAAAGATATCATTTAAAAAAATGCTAAAAAGCACAGGGCTAAGGATAGATCCTTGGGGAACTCCTTTATAAATATCTCTCCAAAAACTAAAATTAATACCAACTTTGACACATTGTTTTCTATTACTTAGATAGCTATTTATCAGTTTCAGAGCAGATTCTGACAAGCCGTACGCTTCAAGTTTTAACAACAGTAAATCATGAGGCAGGCAGTCGAAGGCCTTCGAGAGGTCCATAAGCACAGCAGCTGTATATTTGTTGTCATCAATGGCTTTCTTCCAGTCTTCTACAATTCGTAGGAGAGCAGTATCACATCCAAAACCCGGTCTAAATGCCGAAAGGTACGGGTGGAAAATATTTTCAAAATAATTTATAAGCTGCTCATATATGGCCATCTCGAAGAACTTCGACAGCACTGGTAATAAACTTAGTTACTGGCCTATAATTGCCGATTTCCAACTGACTATTTTTCTTGTGAAGTGGCAATACTTGTGCTTCTTTCAATTTATTAGGAAATGAAGCTTCTTTAAAAGATTTATTGATTAATTGTGTTATAGGAGTTTCCGCGGATCCAATTAGTGACGTCACAAAATCTAATTTAAATATGTAAATTAGCATTTTTGGTTGGCAAAGCCGAAGAATTGTCACTAAATAGCATTGGGATAGAATTTTTAATCTTTGATAACTTTTTTATTATATGCACGATTTTTGATCTGTAAAATGCATGTTAAACTTTGAGATATTCATATTTTTTCTACCGATTTTCATGTGAATTTCAAAAATGTGAAAGTTTCGAAAAATTATATGGTTTACAAAATACGCTAATTATATATAAATTAAAAATAAAAAGCTGAAATTTTTTACATCCTGTAAAAGTGTAAACATGCCATAATTGAGATCGAAAAGAATTATCCAATTATCTTAAATATCAAATTCTCACCAGTTAATTGAAAATGACATTTTTATAACCCTAACCAGTGACTACTATTTTTTGCCAACCAAAGGTAATTTTTCAAGCTGTGACGTGACGGCGGAAACTCCTATTGGTCCTATTGGTCCCACAATGACAGGAGAAGCAAGCTGGATTATTTTTACAGATATTCCATCTTTGCCAGTGGCTTTATTTATATTGATCTTTCTTATTTGTTTATTTACAAAGTCGTTATCTATTTCATTAAACATTAATTTACCTACCAACCCTGTTTGAAAATTTTCATGAATACTTTTAATGCTGGGATGGTCTTAATCTACAGCACAGCTGTCTCTACCAATGTCTTTCGCTACATCAACAAAAAAATTATTAAAGTTTTCAGCAACTTGATTTTGATTATTAATGATAGTACCTTCATCATTACTTAAAATAATGTTGTTGTCAAAGTGACTTCCCTTGTTCGTAATAAAGGGTTTAATTGTAGGCCAAAAATCTTTTTGTTTTGGTCCTCCTATACATCTTTCTAAAAAATAATTTCTGATGGAACTTCTTTTTATTTTATTTACATTGTTACGTTGTTGTCGATATTGTTCCCAGTTGTCTTTGGACCTAAATTTCAAATATTTGTTGTATAACATTTTTTTCTTGTATATAGCTTGGCGTAGATTTTGATTCATGAATGGTGCTGGTTTTTTTCAATGGTATATAGGAAAAAGAAGGGAAACGGGGAATGTGTCAAAGACACAACGACCCAAAGGGGAGTAATAACAACTCAAAGCCACCATAAGATCTTCAATGAACAGTGAGGAAACCCCACACCCAACAGCAGGTCGGAGTTGGCCCCTAAATAAAGAGTAATCAAGTTCAGCGAAATAAACATCATCCTAGATTCCCATAGACATAAAGTGAACTAACTAGAAAACAGACAAGGACACACAAAGGCTTAATAAATTTCCTGACTTAGGACAGGCGCAAACCTGCTGCAGCGGATTTAAACTACCAGTAGTTTTATTGGATCCAAACCTTCCCCCTATAACCAATGTGATAAATCAAAAAAACAATCGTAACAACAGTAAAATTCAGTTGGCAACAGGACTGAGTCAACTGTTAAAAATGAAACTGAAAGAACTTAATATACGGACATAAACATGAAATCACAAGAGACTACTAGCAGTTAACTGACATGCCAGCTCCAGCCCCAATTACCAACTGACAAATTAAGTTATGTACCCTCAGTATACAGCTTCCAACAAGATCCCTTCCTGTGAGGAGTTTAGCATAATGATTTCATGTATATACCGGAATACATAACCCGTGTCCATGCAATACTGATTTTAGAAATTTAGAATGTGTTTAGTTAAAATGCAAAGACCCTATCAAAAAATCAATGTTAATACCAAAGAAGGCCATACGTAATGACTTGACAATACCTAATTATAACCCTTATGAATTAGACGATTTAAAGGTTTTATAAGTTTGTTAGGTGAGTTTAAGTATTTTTTACTCTTATGTAAAACATTACCATAAAATAAGGGATGTGAAATGCCAGCCTTGATTAGATGTTTACAGGTTGCATTGTATTTATGAACTAAGTCTTTATATCGATGATAAAATTTAGTAAAGGTTTTAACTAGTTTCAGATAACGAAAACCTTGATGTAATAGTTTTTCAGTTATGAAAAGGTTCCGTTCATTAAAATCGCAAACTTTATTACATACTCGAGCAAATCAAACAAGTTGAGATATGTAAACATTAGACACAAATGTTAGAGGGGTAACGATTCATCGATGAATCGACTATATCGATCCAAAGTGATGACGATTCCTGTATCGAATCATTGGTCCGGAATCGCGATACCAAAAACGGCTTTGTATTATACAACTGCACCCAATCCGATCTGCCTTTTATTAGCGCCAATATGGCGGAACTCGTAGATATAAACGAAGTTGTCATTGTGAATGCTCCCATGGCTTATAAGTTGATATAATTACTCATATTTAATGATAGTTATGACAGATACATGGCTCAAATATTAAAACAATTGTATAATGCAATTCATAGTCTTGATATCTGCTGAATTTATGTCAAGAAAACAAGATTTACAGTATCATGATATGTATCGTATCAAAAGCAGATATCAGGATTACGTATCACATCCTTGAAGGGGGGTTATGGTTTTTTACCAACCATGGGGTGAGCGAAGCGAGCATGGTTGGTACTTGTAAACACTTTTCGATCTGAAGCGGAAGTGGGAGGAGCTAAAGCTGTATACGAGGTTTCGAAACTGAAGTCGAATGTCGCACCGAAGGCGCGACCACACCCAAACGGATATTAAATGATGAATAAATAGTATTAACAATTTATCATTATGTTTTGTGCCAAAGGCACGACCGTATCAACGAACAGAAAACTGGTCTGAATACTGTATTTTCGAACACGAGATCACACGACACAACACGAAATCACACGAGACGGGCAGTTTCGTATGTGTAAATTAATGATTATGGAAGTAAATGTTGTGTCGAAGGCACAGATAATATGAACAAATTGATACAACTGTCGTGCCATGGGCACAGGCACGACCACTACCAACATAAATAAAGAATAAATAAAAAAGATAGTGTGGTCCCCATGACAACACGTTCGTCATTCAGTGTCCGTAGAAAAATATTTCACCCAAGTAGGCCCATATGAGTCAATTTAACGACCACTAGGACAAGGATAACTTGAACTGTCCTTCTGAAGGCACGAGCATTAAGCCTAATAGCAAACAATGGATAGAGTTGACGTGCCAAAGGCACGTAATGAGGAAGCCTGTGGCAACGCACCCCTCAAGTATCATGACATGCATGAAAACGGCGGACGTAGATGTCATGACAACGTAAATAAAGATGTCTTACCTTGAAGTTAGATATTTCCTTTTCCTTGCCTTAGGCCAAGGCTATAGTTGATAGCCTACTGGCGTGAATATTTGACTGAAAACTTTCAAAATAAAATGGCATTACGCTTTAAAACATGATAATGCTCAAATTAATGTGAAAATTGTCAATCTTCAAATCAAAACAACTAAGCGTCTGCTATGTACACTACACCGGAAATATGTACAACTGCACTTCAAGGGTCGACAACTACAGAAGTGCTGTTGAGATTGCAATGCATTCAGAAATAGCATAAACTGGTGAAATGTATATGTTTGGATCGTGAATTATAAAATAATCAGACTAGGTGTGAATTAGAATATTTAACTATGAATTTGAGAGTGTATTTAGAAAACTTGAGCACAGCTGTCAAGTCTGACGATTCGCTATATTATCAACTAGAAGTGGGAGCAGTCGCAAACGACAGCTAATCCCCTCGCCCGCTGTTAAGAAATAATATAATCTAAAGATGTAAAGATGAATGTAGAAGGTACATCCACTTAACAGTAAGATCATTATGTGTAACGTGTAGTATCTCAGATATAAACATTAATAGAAACTTAAACAGAAGTCAGTCAAGTGTAAAATGTAGGTCAAAGTGACCCAATTATCATCTGAAGCTGCAAGACTCTCAAGATGCATCCACTGACCATAGATGATTGATGTAACACATAGGGTATCTCATACATGAACATTAATGCAAACTTTAACCATAGTCATTGAAGCATGAAATGTAGGTCAGAGTGATCAAATCATCATCCGAAGTAGCATCACTCTCCAAGACGCATCTACTGACCAAAGATGATTGATGTGCCACATGTAGTTTCTCAGATATGAACCTTAACACAGACTTTAACCAGATTCACTGAAGCATAAAATGTAGGTCAGAGTGACCCAATTATCGTCTAAATCAGCATCACTCTCCCAGGCGCATCCACTGACCAAAGATGATTGATGTGCCACATGTAGATTCTCAGATATGAACCTTAACGCAAACTTTAACCTGAGTCATTGAAGCATGAAATGTAGGTCAAAGTGACCCAATTATCATCTCAAGCAGCATCACTCTCCAAGACGCATCTACTGACCAAAAATGATTAATGTGCTACCTGTAGTTTCTCAGATATGAACCTTAACCCAAACTTTAACCTGAGTCATTGAAGCATGAAATGTAGGTCAAAGTGACCCAATTATCATCTCAAGCAGCATCACTCTCCAAGACGCATCTACTGACCAAAGATGATTGATGTGCCATCTGTACTTTCTCAGATATGAACCTTAACGCAAACTTTAACCCGAGTCATTGAAGCATGAAATGTAGGTCAGAGTGACCAAATCATCATCCGAAGCAGCATCACTCTCCAAGGCGCATCTACTGACCAAAGATGATTGATGTGCCACATGTAGTTCCTCAGATATGAACCTTAACGCAAACTTTAACCTGAGGTGGGACGAACGGACGGACGGGCCAGATGCTATATCCCCTCCCCAACTTCGTTGGGCGAGGGGATAATAAAATAATATTTGCTACAATGATGACCATTGATGTGAAAACATAAATATGGGGGAGGGCCAAATATAAATATTTCCAATGCTCTATAAAGATAAGATAAGATAAATTTTATTTTAAGTCGGTTTAAAATACAATAAACACAAGCTCACAGGAGCTTTTTCTCTGACAATTTAAAACATATAATTAATAAAACAAAGCATGCAATACAAATATAACAGTAAGCAAGATGGCAAGCATTAAAAAATACGAAAGAGCAAGCTAAAACATCTAAAACAGTAAGTAAAAACATAAAAAGCTGAGCAATTTATAAAATAAAGCACTAGACAGGTACAAAAAGCTAATATAAGCCATACAACTAATAATTTATCTGCAGCAAGCACATATACACTCATTACCATTCCAATTTAAAAGCAATTTCTTAAAATGATTAAAATTAGTTTCTATCCTAAAATGTTCTGGCAATGAGTTCCATAAAACAGGTGCTGCATAATAAAAGGATTTCTTACCAAAATTTGTGGTCCTTACGCTAGGAATTTCCAATAAATTCTGATATCTGAAATTATAATTATTATTAGATTTAACTGTAATCAACTCTTTCAGACAAACTGGCGCCAAACCATTTATAATTTTAAAAGTTTCCAGAGCTATAGTACGTAAGCGTCTAATTTTGAGAGACGGCATATTAGCTTTATTTAACAAAGTATCATAATCAGAAATAAAATCATTGTATATAAATCTGAGTGCTCGCTCTTGAACTTTCTCTATCTTTTTTACATTGGTCTCACTACAAAAATGCCACGAGAGTGGACAAAAATTAAAATTTGACAAAATAAATGTGTGAAATATTATAAGTTTGTTCAATTTGGTTAAATTTCCACCTATTCTCCTCAAAACATTTAATTGTTGTGAAGCTTTTTGGACTATTATTTTAACATGACAATCAAAATTTAACTTGTAATCATTATTTATCCCCAACAGTTTAACAACATCATCACATGAGATAATACAGTCTTTTGTATGAAAAACAGGTTTTAGATTACGGGTTTTGTTTCCAATAGCAATTGCCTGGAACTTGTCAGGATTTGCCTGCATTTTATTAATTCTAAACCACTCTATAAGCTCCCCACATTCACTTTCAGGTGTTTTAATAAGAATGTCAAAATTTGAGTGTGAGTAGGATAAGGTATTGTCATCTGCATAATTATATAAAGAACACTTTTTAACAATTAGAAAAATATCATTTATAAAAATGTTAAATAAGATAGGTCCAAGTATTGAGCCTTGGGGAACACCTTTTTTGATATTATCCCAATTACTCAATACATTACTAATTTTTATACACTGCTTTCTATTTGAAAGATAATCTGAAAGTAGTGATACAGCGGAGTTTGATAGTCCATAAGCTGATAATTTAGCAAGAAGAATATCGTGTGGCAAGCAATCAAACGCTTTGGACAAATCCATTAGTATGGCTGCCACAAATTCGTTACAATCGACTGCTTTTTTCCAGTCTTCAATTAATTTCAGAAGCACTGTTTGACAACCCTGTCCTTTCCTAAAAGCGCATAATAATTTATTGAATATATTTTCAAAAAATTCTGTTAACTGTTGTTCTATAGTTTTTTCAAAAACTTTTGAAATAATTGGAAGTACACTCACTGGTCTGTAATTCTTTTTATCTAAGGCATCTGCCTTTTTATATAAAGGTGTGACTTGTGCCATTTTTAATTTATCTGGGAAAATATTTTTTACAATGGTTTTATTAACTAAATTTGTCAATTTATTTGTCATAACAGGTTCACCAAGTTTTACTAGTTTTGCAGATATCTTGTCTGCACCTGTAGATTTTTTTACACTAATTTTTTTAATTATTTTGGAGACCTTCTCTTCCTCCGTACATTTAAAATTAAAAACATCATTCTGATTTCCATAAATCAGTCAAGTGTAAAATGTAGGTCAAAGTGACCCAATTATCATCTGAAGCTGCAAGACTCTCAAGATGCATCCACTGACCACAGATGATTGATGTAACACATAGGGTATCTCATACATGAACATTAATGCAAACTTTAACCAGAGTCATTGAAGCATGAAATGTAGGTCAGAGTGATCAAATCATCATCCGAAGTAGCATCACTCTCCAAGACGCATCTACTGACCAAAGATGATTGATGTGCCACATGTAGTTTCTCTATATATATTTATTGAAGAATTTAAAGTTTCACATGTCTCAAATTATCAAATTAAACCCCTCTCGCAGCTCTGCTGCAATTTTCTTGTTTTCTAAAAAAATATTTTGGATCTGATTTTATGTGAAAAAAATATTTTGGCTGCCAAAATGATGAAAAAAAATTTTCTGATGGAGGCTTTCTGCCCAAAAAATAATGTTAATTTTGAAAAAAAATATTTTGTTGAAACACGTGCAAAAAATTTTCTGTCTAGAAAAAAACCATATCCCCCCTTCAGGTTAAATGGTCGGTCCCTAAACATATATGTTTATCGACTACTAGACCGAATTATCTGTCGTTTACAAAGCTACTTTTATGATAAAAGTAGCTTTGTAAATGACAGATAATTCGGTCTAATCGACTACCTGTAATAACTCTGATTCAAATTTTTCATATGTACTATCTATATCCTGATATCCTTCGTATTCTCTTGAAGTTATGCATCCTGTAGATCTTGCAATAAAGCTTCATGATTAAATTGTTTGAAAGTTCTGTATGTTTTAAATGGATTTTTCATAGGCGGAACAGTGCATTTCATTTGTTGTGTACATCACTCAATCCACAATTAAAATTTATAGTGTTATAGATCTATGAACCTTGAATAGGGAAGATTGATGCACTTGTGTTGCATACAATATATCATTGACGATATTTATCTCTTTCAGTCATTATTACATGTACCTTTACAGGATTTAGTTTTTACAAAAATTGTGATACATGGGCGCAGACATATTTGAAATGCCCGGATGTACTATTTCTTGGATAAGTGCAAGATTTTAATTTATGATTTAAGGGGGTAGACCTGGGGGAGCCTAAAACTTTCCACTTGTTTAATTTTCTTAATATTTTCAGTATAAAAACTACATATGTTCATGTCGACTTTCAGCAATTTTCAACAATTTTTACCGTCCCGTTTTATGTCTAGTGGTCATCAAAGATACCCTTACCCTGTTTCCTCATATTATTTGGTCCATTCAGGATTTGATTGTGGTGTATAAAATTGGCTCTAATTAAATCTATATTTGATTTAAGATGGTTTCAAATGCAGAATTCTGTAGTTTAGACATGTGTGAAAGTAAGCATGAATAATTATGGTAAATTTAACTAGTTTGAACTGAAATACATGGGTGTTGTGAATACTTAAGGCTGAAATTTTTACTCTATTTTGATCACTTTTAACACTTCCTGTAAAAAAAATTCTGTCGTTCAATTTTCACCAAAAACTGAGAATAGAAAGGAAACTAGTATATGTAAGATCAGAAGTCCATTATTAGTAATAATGAACTTCTGGTAAGATATATTAAAATTTTTAGAAAATTCTACAGTCCCATTTTTTTCTTAATGTAGAATAAACTGGGTAAAAAAAAACAATAAAATTGCGGAATCTGTGCTATAAATTACCTCCCTTGGAAGAAATCCGATTTTTACATATTTTCATTATCTTTGAACAGCATTGCAAAATTGTACAGTAAAATGCACTCATTATACATAACTGGATATTTGTTTTCATGACAAAATTTATATTTATTTCCTTTGTGGAAAAAAATTACAATTTTAAAATTTTGATAATACCTATTGTAATGATTCTATTTGTTTGTGTAAGTAATAAAAAAGTGAAAAAACAGAGTTATCTGCTCTTACCACAGGTCTACCCCCCTTTTTAAGTCAATTTTTTTTCTCAAAATCGTTCGATACAAAACATTGAGCTAACTCAACTAATAATTAATCCAGTTCAATACGCAAATTCAAACGTAAATAAAGAGCAGTACCAGCAAATACAAAGCCATCTTGAATCCTTATGTCGTCATTTGATATATCAGCTTCATCAAAAGCGATATTCAATATTAGTAAAGAACAATATTTCTAGTAGCTAGTACATTGAGAGAAAGATGAACATTACTGCTGGAGAGGGTGGCACAGAAGAAACGAGCTTATATTTTATCTATTTTACTTAAATTACTAAGCTTTTATATTTTTTAAATATAGTATTATTTTTCTTTGTTTTAGATTTTGAAGTTACTAGATCTACTATTTTAAAGTCTAGGGCAGTTTATAGAAATAATTTAATTATTTGTTTATTTTAATTATCTTGGTGACATTTCTTACATAAATATCGCAAATTGTGAAGGTTTAAATTAGGGTAAGATAGCATTGTAAATATGTGCATGACGGTGTGGTGGTGGTAGTAGGACGTTTCCTACGTGATACTATTTGGAGGTGTGCCTTGATTGGCAGAATCATAACATAACAGTAACAGCAACAGATAAATGCTACTGTAAATTTTATTTCTGCATATGCGCATTTCGACAACTTATGTCTAATCAAAATATTTTGAAGTCCATAAATCGAAATACTTGTAAAAACTGATAGAGAACAAATAACCAATAAGATATGAATAAATGCAATAAAACTTTTAAATGTCTGTGAATCTTTACATAGCTGTCATCGGTATAGTCAATGTATGTATTTGTATTACCTGAGTGAATAAACATCCTTTGCTTTTTAAATAAGAAAAAAGAAAAGAAAAAAGAAAATCAAAAAAAAAAATAATAATAATGAAAAGCATGAAGAAATATCCTGTAAAGTCTCAGGGTCTGGAAAATATATTTTATTTAGTCCAATAATCGTAGTAGTTTTATCCACATATACTGTAAGGTTTCAGGATTAGGATATCTTGTAATTTTTGTAAATATATAAAAATCATTGGAAATTATAAAATGGACTAAAAAATTATAGATTGAATCAAAAGCATTCAATTAATTCTGCCATTATATTAGTATTAGTGAAGTTTAAATGACCCAGTACTAAAATATAGTACTGTAAATGCGAGACATAGGATTACTTTTGGCGAGCACGTTTCTTGACTTTGGTTCATTCAGGAAGGATAGTTGTATTTTGAGATCATTGGTTGAGATTTGGCCTCTTAGCACGCTACAATACATTCACTTTATTTTGTTATAAAATATATGTTCTCAATGGTTCTCCGTATGTCAGCCCGGTAGACCCCTAATCGAAGGCCATACGACCGAAACGTTGGGCACTAAACCTTCCTTAATCATTGTGTATTTTATTTTTTTTTAATCGTGGCTTACTTTACCCTTTTCACTTTATTTTTTGACAGTGAGTGTTTTTGTCACCGCTCCTACTGACTCCTCAATGGTCTTGAATTTTTGTTTGCAGAGACTTGCTTCTTATTTTTTTATGGTAATCCTTTTGACAGAAATTACTGTTTTTTTTCTTCGTATTCTACATTTCGGAGAGGGCAGACAGGTGGGTGTCTCCTGTTCCCTTCTCCTTTCCCCCGCCTCCTCTCCTTTACCCATTCAGTATCTTCTTTCTATTGTCCCCTTTACCCCAGTTCCTTTCATTTCCCTTTCGTCCTTCTCCCGGCTTTTTCACCTCCAACCCGTCCCGTTTCTCCTTCCATGTGCCTTTCTCTCTTCTCTCCAGCCACCTGTCTTCCATTACCCTGTTAACCCCACATTTTGATTTTCCAAACTACACTGATTACGAACCAAATGCAGGGATGGGGTAATTGCAATTAGTAATTGCAATTGATTGCAATCAATTACATTTCTTAAAGAAATTGAAAGTAATTGCAATGAAGTTTTATTTCAATTACACGTATTTGAAAATAATTAAATACAATTTGAAAAATCGATGTAATTAATTACTTTTATATATAGCTTTATTCTGTTAAACTCTTGTAATAACAAATGTATTCAGAAGTACATACATACAAAGCATAAATACAAGAATATAATATATAAATAACACAAAGATACTATGTACAGTATATACAAACAGTAGTGGGAGATAAGCAAATCAGTAAGTAAAATGTTACAGTTTACATATCGAATAAAAGAACACAGTTTTCTAAGTGTTGACTGTTTTGTCATATTAAAAAGACTGGAAAATTTAATAGTATTAGGATGTCTTAGAAAACGTCTATCTATAAATTCTTTTCGCTTTTCCTCAAAGTAGGGACACTGGAATAAATAATGAAATTCATCTCCAATGTCATTTAAGTTACACATGACACATTTTCTATTTTCACGAAGTATATTTTCCATCGTCCTATCTCTATCGGTAATCTATGATTGCTTACCCGAAATTTACAGAAAGTCAAGAGTAATAGCTTCTTACATGAGAGCAGATCAAAGATCGGGGGATCTTTCATGAATGTAAGAAATTCCGTCTTTTCTCGAGTGGAGCGCAGCGAAACGAGAGAATAAGACGAAGAATTTCTCACATGAGTGAAAGTTACCCCGATCTTTGATTTTGATCGAATGTAAGTGGCTATTTCTTCCGTAAAAGACGACAACAAACATCTGGAAGCCTATACTGTGCGAGAAACGTCGTCGCCATTTGAGTGTACCTTACATTGTGACGTCAGATGTTTTATGACGTCTTGTCATGGTTATATATATACAATTATTGTATCACAAAAGTTGGTCATTTACCCATGTGAGACGAGGTCGCGTGCATCGATCTCACATGGGTCGTCTCACACTGTAAACCAACATTTACGGAAGAAATCCCTTTTTTCAAGTATCAAAGTTTCAAAGTTTTATTTAGTTCTAAAACCAATATTACAAAGGTATAAGAACATACTGTACATGTATAAAGAAATATAAACAAAATGTCCAATAACAGATGGAAATACATTTGATCTCAGACAACAGCAATTCTATAGATTAAATACAAAACAAGAAAGTGGGAAAAAAGAAACATTACTAAAACACAATTTAGCCAGGAGGACTTGTTACATTATTAATTTTTCTTATGAATTTGCATAAATTTTTCAGAATTGAGATCTTTGACGAATAAAATAATGAACGGAATTTCAAAATGTTTGGGCGATTATTGCAAAATTTAGGCAATAATTTCTTTCGTTCATCAATAAGATCATTAGCAAGGCCAGGACACTCAAAAATATAGTGAAACTCGTCGCTAAAACTATTGCAAATATCACACTTTCTTTCGTTTCTTTCTATATTTAACCATCTACCTCGTTCTACTGGTAGAGTGTGATTGAGTGTTCTGAATCTACATAATGTTAAATAATCTTTTTCACTAAGTATTTCAAAGTTTTTTTCAAATTCTAATTTATTCTTAAATATTTTGTATACAAGTCCTTTTGGCGAAGATTGAATATCCGAATACCATGACTGTTCAAACTGGTCTCGTAACCTTAATTCAACAGAAGTTAACCATTCAACATGATTAGTATTTTGTAACAAAAATATATTTGTATATCCACATGAATCAAAATATCTTTTAAACATTTGATCCAACTGAAACTGAACCCGTTATGTTCATATTGGACATATGCTAAATTATACAAAATACTAGAAATTTTATTATTATGATTACCATTAACAAGTTTACACCAATAAGAAATCATTCTCAACTTTATATCGATATCAAGCGGATATCTACCAGATTCGCCGTACACCATAAAATTTGGCGTTGTTTTCTTCATATGTAATAGATATTTTATGAATTTCAAATGAACTTGCTCAATAACATAGTTATTTCCAAACCCCCAAACTTCGCATCCATATAATAAAATAGGTTTGACAATTTTGTCAAACAGTTCAATCTGACACTTAATACTAAGGTTATGTGTTCGTCCCTTTTTTATAACACTATACATCGCTTTTGTCGCTTTTTCAGCTAAAGATTTTTTAGCACTTAAAAATGAACCCGATCTAGTAAATAAAATTCCCAAATAGTTAAATTCCTTTACAACTTCTATTTTATTGTTTTGATAAAAGAAATAATCTTTAGATGGTCTACCACAAGAAAAAATAACAATTTTTGTTTTTGTGACATTTACTTTAGTTTCCATAGATTACAGTATTAACTAAAAAAGTCTAATTGTGTTTGTAGGTCTTCCTTTGTTTCTGCCATTAAGACAGTGTCATCTGCATATAGTAGAATAAAAAGCTTCAAATACACTCCAAGTTCTCTTTCAAGATTTTCAGAAATATTTAATAACCCATTTATATTTTTTGATATCAAAAAAGCAGTTAAGTCATTTATGTACAAGGAAAAAAGCAGAGGAGATAAATTTTCTCCTTGTCTAACGCCCGTAGTACACTGATTCATTTTCATGGATAATACGAGATTTTATATTTCTGTACATATTAACAATTACATTATACATTTTCCCATTAATATAGTTCACTAATAATTTACACCATAGCCCATCTCTCCATACTGTGTCAAAAGCCTTATTTGGCAAAATCAATAAATGCACAATAGAATTTTTTGCGTTTCTTTTTCAGAAGCTCATATAGTATATGTATTACAAAAATATTGTCTACTGTTGAAAATTTTTTTCTGAAACCACTTTGATTACAATGAAGTACAAAAAATTCTTCAGAATAAAATGAAAGTCTATCATTAAGGATAGATGTAAACAATTTTCCAAAAAGCTTAGTACCGTAATGGGTCTGTAGTTATTGGGATCACTTTCATTAAGAATGTCAAGGTACTTTTCAAATCCAAAATTTCTTAGAAAATTCTATAATTAATACTTATCGAACTATGGTATATATTTGCGTGCCATGTTTGCATAAATTGGTCTATTAGAATATTCTTAACATATTCTTAACATTTTGTTTCAGCCAAATCTCTAAGGTAAAATTTTGATCTAACCATATATAAGTCAGGCCACATTTATTAAATATAGACTCAACATATTTAAGCCAATTGGAGATTCCCTTTTTCTCAAAAGAGAGAGTAAACAGTAGTTTATAAGTTAAATGTGATAATTTTAAATCTTTTCCTTTTAGTAATTTCGCCCAAAAACTAGCGATCCGAACTTTAATATCAATATCTACTGGATATCGACCAAGTTCGCCATATATCATGCAATTCGCTGTGGTATATTTTAGATGTAATAATTTCTTACAGAATTGTAAATGTACTCTCTCTAGTGTTTCATTATTTCCATAACCCCAAATTTCACAGCCATACAGTAGAATTGGTTTCACAAGCTTATCAAAGAGGTCCCATTGTTTACGTCCGTTTTCAAAACTTCATATAACGCCTTTGTGGCTTTTTGGATGATTCGTTTATGTCTTATGTATGTAATATTTATTATGTAAAATATTGGAGAAGGCATTGATAAGTTGTGCAACTTGTGCCTAATCCTTTTGTCTTTGACACCTCAAATGAAAGAATAATAATGAATTTACTAAATGGATCAGGCATGTGTCTTAAATTGAATATGTGTAAAATGTGTTGTAGTTAATTAATTATTTTGTATTGTGTATGTGTTGATAACAATCCTATAGTTTGGATTTTATATCAATAAAATATTCTGATTCTGATTCTGATTGACAATAAAATAAGTTTAAATCAATCAAACCGAGAAAGGCTTACTTCAAGTATTGATTTGAGTATACAAATACATCGTGAGCCACCACAACACGCAATTTTCTATCCAAGGCTATTCCATAGCCTAGCGTATCGTTTTTATTTCATAAAAACCATTATCCGATTTATATCATCCACTTATGTTTATAAAGTCCCCTCTGTTTTCTAGTTTTTAGGTGTGTAATAAAATCACGGGGTGAAGATACAGGACGAAACATGACGTCTGTATTACACATGCAGGATTCTTTTATTTATAACTAAATATATGATAAAATAATTTATCGCATAGCTTGTAGTTCATAAAGCCCCAGTCCCACTGTCACGTTTCAAGCCTCCTGTTTTATTACGTTTTATATTGCCACGTTTCGTGTCATTTTTGTCATATTTTAACGGTCTCTACGTTTTACTGAGTTTATGATACGGTTTAGTACGTTTCAATACGTTTAGCGCGGTTTTACTACGGGTAACTTGATTTGAATTATCCAGGTTACACAACGTTTTAGTACGTTTCGTGTTTTCGCCTTTTCGCGTTTTCGTCTCTGAAGTTTACATCTCACGCATGCGTCATTAAAGTCTGCTTCACTTCCTTTAGATAATGGAAATTCTCTTCCGTTGACTTTGATGATATTTCGGCACCGGATTTTGCATGGTTGTATAAAAATATTGTACATTTCTAGAACCACTTTTAGTTTGATGATTCCTATACAAATGGATAGAAAAAATACTTTTTAAAAATGCTCTATGCTTTTAAAGGGATAATATTTTCGGCGCACAATTATCGACAAGACTGGACCATTGTGAAATAGGTTTTGGCAGGAGATGATAAACAAGCCTCACTTTGACTTTTACCATGTGCTTCTTCCCCTTTTTAATTCAAGAAAAAACATACCCGTAAAGGAAATAATTCAATAAAATACCCTAATATGTAATTGAAATATGCATGCATTAAACGCAAAAGAAATATTTGAAAGAAATTGTTAATGTACTGCTACTTTCTATTTCTTGTTTACAAACAAAAAGTCCGTGGATTAAATTTGTAACCCCGAACGAGTACACCTTGCTATTATTAGATAGGTCAGCTCGGTTCATCTATTTCATCAAGTTACTTGGTCACCCTTAAAATAGGACAATCCACCACTTAGAAATTTTCACCTGTTTGAAAAATATTGTGAAAATGCATATGACTGCAGACTTTTGTGCATGCCCTAAACGGAGAATTCAACATTTTTCAGTTATGTATGGTCATTCCTGATTTACATACCAAATATGATAAAGATTAGTGTACAAATAAAGCTGAAATCGTAAGATTTCCATTATCTAAAGGAAATGAGACAGACTTTAATATACAAAAAATGTGGTCGTCTCAAAATATTATAGTAGAAAAACTATGTGATATTTGTATATTTATAATATAACAAGATCATGTCACTGTCACCTTGGTGTAAGTTTATTTATTCAATAAAGACAGAACAGTAAAGAATACAGAATTTTATTTTCCAGATCAAGGGCACACAAGGAACATACCTATGAAAAAGAAAGGAAATGGGGTAAATGTCAAGGAGACAGCATCCCATATCCAGGTTAAAACGACCCAAAACAAAGCATCTAGGGGTCACCGTATGGTCTTTAATACAGTGAGGAACCTCACACCATATAGCAAGCCCTAAATCCACTTCTGTCAGGTGGGGTCCCAGGGACCCACCATATGAATTTTTATGGGTCCTTCTGAAAAAATGTGGTCCCAGGAGGTCACAACTTTTTCTTGATTCATTAGTTAGTTTTAATTTTACGTCCAGCAAGCAATATTTACGCTATATAAGGACGAAAGCCAGTTAATCAATTCAGAAAATTAAATTAAAAACAGGTGGAATGGACAAAAGGTGTAACGAGTCTTGATTTGATTAATAAATTTCCTGCCCCTACCCATTTCTTCAATTTTCTAGTTCAGAGAAATTGGTGGGGACAGGAAATTAAG
Organism: Modiolus philippinarum; assembly: GCA_002080025.1. Lineage (NCBI taxonomy): Eukaryota > Metazoa > Mollusca > Bivalvia > Mytilida > Modiolidae > Modiolus > Modiolus philippinarum. The sequence continues at coordinate 78,699 of MJUU01053550.1, forward strand.
CCTTCTATATACCACTCCCATCAAGTCTGCACTTGAACAAACAAATAAAAATTGGGTCTTGATACCGAATGGGGCTTGGCGTTTCTCCACACTGTTTGGCTCAAATGTTCACAAACGTTCGTGGTTAGGCTTTCTGTATTATGGCCTGAATATCTACACAGACAGGGCATTTCCTATCTACCATCTGGGCACGTGCTTGGCAGCTCTATAGCCAGACTGGCGGCAAACTAATTCAGGTGCCGGATGAATTGTACTTGAGAGCAAAGATGCATTGCATTATGTTTATCATGTGGAAGTTAGTTTGTGGTGTGTTGTTAGTTCTGAATTTACCTCAGCCCGAACATAAATGTCACAAGTCATGATGCCGTCAAATCATCCGGTCATTCTGGAACTTTTTTTTTACCTACCGTTTACCCGGCTTTTATCTGCTTATTTGGTCTTCACCTTTTTCCGACGCCGTTAAAGTTGGTTTTCTCGATTCTATATCTGATAGCATGCACGCGCACATATTTGTTTGACTAGTAATGGTAACATGCGATGGATTCCCGAAAATAATTTTAAAAATAATAACAAATTGTCTAAAACGTCACTCCTTGATCTTGAATTGTAAATAATATTGTCATGGGAATCGAGCAGATTCACGATTCTAAACAACTTGGCGCCAGATCTTGTGTACGTAGCATTTTTATACATTAATTATGTTGCGTCCCGTCGGATGCATATTGTAATAAAATGTGCGTCCAGTCATTTATTTTTGCGCACCAAACGCGTGTTTTACGCGTCCCGTAAATCCCTGTAAATGGCCCCAAAAGGGTAAAAAATGTGGATAAATCAATGGAAACAAACCACATTCAATAACCCAAATATCAAGAAACTTTTACAATGATTATTATGAAACAGAGCACAGATATTAACAACATAATATAAACAAAAACAGACGAGTACATATTATTTCAAAGTGTTTGTGAGTCTTTTTTTTCATATGGCAAGATACTAATGTGGTGGACATCAGTAGAGCAATAATTACTAATATGGTAAATTAGAGTATAATAATTCACAAGTCAGCATGGCAAAAAAGCAAGAGAAAAACTGAGATTAGAATTATGAGGATAAATAAATAAAATAAAAATTGATGAAATAGCTGTATGCCATACCTGTGACTAATGCAAGAAGGCCAGTGATATAAGGTAAATAGCTTTAGTGCAAAAGATACTAGTGGTCGATGTCAAATGGAACATAGAACTGGGCTAAAAGCTCTATGCCCTAACCGTGACTAATGCAAAAAAAAAAATAGTAGAAACGGCAACTTAAATGCAATAGGCACCAGGTATCGATGCCACAAGAACATCGCAGCTTATACTTGGTTACAAGTCTTCGAAGTTTAAACATGGTAAAAAAAATGAAAACACCATGTACCGGTTAGTACTTCCCGTGCCTGAGGCAAAATAACTAGTAAAATGAATAGTTTTAGTGCAACAGACATCAGGGATCGATGCCACAAGGAGCTAACAGACTGAGGAATAAATATTAAAAGTATATATCCAAAATTTTAAGTTCAGGGGCATCAACACTGAAAAGCAATATTATTTTTTTGTGTTATTTAACTTATTAAACTTTCGAAATAAGACAACATTATTTATCATTATAACTACTACATTCGAACGCAAAATGAGTTTTATTCTCAATAGCATTTGAGGAACATTTAGTACATAATCTATAGCATCGTGGGGTACCCTTGTATCGTCCAGTTTCAATTTGTAGTCTGTGGGCAGTTGCAGTAATCCTATTCCAATTTTTGACAGAAAACGGAAGGAAATATTGAGAATACAGATTTGTTAAAGTTCTTATTTCAATAAAATAATACTTTGCCTAGTAATTCAAGATGTCTGTCAGGCACAGGGAATTGTATCAAATTTGACAAATATTCTGGAGTGTAGTGTATTTTTTAATATCTTTTTCTAAATATTAACTCATGTTTATTCCTTCTATCAGCTAGAGTCTCCTACTCAGTCTGATCATATTTTACACGTGATGTGAGTTCTGTCCCCCCGTTAAAATTCTAGCTGCGTCAATTTGAATATTTTCTTATTTCTTGTTTCTTTTATCCACTTTTAATCCTCCGCTAAATGACAGATTTCTCTCTCTCTCTCTCCTCATTTACAAGGAATTTCCTCCGAAAATTAATTTCTAGATGGTAAACGACAAAACCATAGTATACAAGTTAACTAACAATAATATTAGTGGATTTATGAGTGGTTTTTGGAAATGATATTCGACGAAACGCCATATCTATCTGTTAAAAAAAAATTAATATAAAACAACAACATTAAACTAGTTTGAAGCTGGTCTACAATACTAAACAACGACAAAAAGCGCTAGTCCCACAATAAGAAAGCTCCCAATAAGAAAGGGTGCATTTGGTCAATTTCTTGTAAATTTTTATACAGAACTATAAAAATTTTTAATAAAAATTTAAATGAAGGTGTCTCAGTGGTATTATTCCGCAAATTTTGTCTTATTGTTCATTTAGGTTTCATTCATTACGAAATTTGACAAAATAGTTATGTAAAATGTAAAGAAAGTTCCAAAGCATTTAGAATTTTTATTCGGCATTGTTATTTTACAACATTGTCGCATCAAAAAAGGAACTAAAACACGTGTGCTTTAAATCTGTTGCTTGATTTACAGAACATAGATATTGCGCAAGGGAGATAATTTGATAAAAGAATTTCATATAGATAAATGCACATTTCGCAATTTATCTCTCTTATTTCAACGATGACTCCTGATTTTTTTTTTTCATATGTAAACTATATAATGATTTCAAAACATATATAAACAAAATCTATAACAAATTTTTAAAGCTATCCTTTCATATGATCATTTTTCCTATCGCTAGCCAAGGGTTACGATCCGCTTCTCTAAGATGAGAGGAGCGAATCGTAACCCATGGCTAGCGAAGATGATCATTTCTATGCACGGAGACCCCCAAATTTATTTTACATTTTTAACAATAATATGTTCCCATGCAAAAAATTCTACAAAATTCTATAATATGAAAATACCACGGTGCGGAATGGTAACGGACTTTTTGGGCTTTTTTCTGCGTTGCCTGACTAATCGGGCTCAGGGTGGTAAAGGGTTATTTACGTGCAACGTTTTTGGCGTTTTATAGATTCGTGTTTTCGTGTTTTGTGTTTTTATTCCTCGTGTTTTCGTGTCGGCATTATTCCACGTGCCTCGTTTTTGTCCATATTTTGAGCTCGTGATTCGTTTTGGATATTTTATACTTCGTGTGTGTTCATTTTCTGTAAAAAATCTGGACTTGTTACAATTAGAATTGTACCGGAAAGTATCACAGAGCAAAATGTCACAGATTTTCATTGATTTGAAGAGCTTTCAGGTAAAAACCTTGAGATATGATATAGTTTTCGTTAACTACGAGCATCAATTTTCCATGTTTCGTGATTGGCCATTTTTATCACTCGTGATTCGTTTTCGGCAATTCTTAAGCACGTTCTTTCGTGTTGAGGACCCCCCTTTACCACCCCCAAAAATCAGGGCAATTTATATCCAACACAAATTGCGACATCTTCTTTTTTCCGCTGATGGTATTGTTTTAGTACGGTTTTTGCCCTTTCCCGTCGAGCCATTTCCTTTTTTCTTATGAAGACCCCCATTTTCAAAATGGCGATTCCCGCAATCATTATGAAGTTCACCGCGCAACGACGTCATGACAGTCAGTATATATGTACCAGACATTTATAACACAAAACTATAGTGTCCCTTCCGATGACCCTGTACGGACACCGGAGCTTGAAATAAAATTTATTTCATTGCACATTTATACGGGTTGTATAATAACATGCTAATTTACCCAATTTACACATTTTCCACGACATCTTGTGTCGATGACACTGTTACTGTACAGTCGTCGAGAGCATCAGTATTCCAGTCGACCAGTACTTCCGTGTGTGCCTGAAAACTTTTACAAAGTTTATAATCTAAATATGAAAAAGTCATAGAGTCACAATGTAATAAAAAGTATCTTCCTTCAAGTTCAACGCTCTTTCGTAGGGATTAGTTTAGTTTGAAGATAAATTTAATTTGATATAACACGAAGGCTCTTCTATCTCAGCTCTTTGATATGTTAAACATTTTTTTCTTCCAAATATCTGTGCACTGAAAAGACTTATAGGTTGTAGAAATACTTATCTGCGGAAGTCAGATCACTTGGATTTTGGTAGCTTGTTGCTTAATAGATTGACACTATATCATATCAAGAAAATGGTTTCCGATTTTGTTCGAATCTTCTTC
>MJUU01053550.1:133788-147891 GCA_002080025.1 Modiolus philippinarum
AAAAAATAAACATGATATGATGAGATCAAATGTTGTGCTAAATCAGATCTACCCAGACACTAAGCAGTGTTACAAGTACAATTAAAATGCAACGCATACACAGTATCCGGAGAGTATCTGAAAAAAGTTCTTCCTGGAATAAAAACGATTTTCCTAAATAATTGCAGTCCCTTACCTCCCCCCCCCCAACAACAACAACAAAAACATAACCTCCGGCACCATGGCACTGCAAATACTTCCACCAAATCTCGGACTGGTTAGTTTGTCCATATTACTAGTAAATCATTGCAACGAGACGGTGGGGCTTATTGAAATTTGGTAAAGACAGGAGAAAAACTAGGCGGCGGAGACCTGAGACAGAAGGGGGGGAGCAAACTCTGGACGGGATCTCAAAAGGGAAATTGGACACAGGGACAGAGCACTATTGGCGGTTGATAGGGTATAAATAAGAAAATGTGACAGGGAGTGGGGGGATATCTTCAAAGCAAGAGTAACATTATGACGCCATGACACCTTCACAGTTCCATTGAGGACATTGAGATCTTGAATCTTGAATCTTGGACATTGAGATATGGACAATTTCCTTTTGATTATCCCTAAAATATCAAAACCTTTATCACAGTTTCAACCTACCTTATCACAATATAATATGATCCTGAATTTTGTTTCAATGTGACATTTTCATTACTTCCAATAGACGTCCCTTCCTTCCTTCCTTAGCGTAACCGTCATGATGCATTTGAATGAATGAAGTGACGTCACGTTAGTGACCGCGTCATGCATAAAAATTCGAAAAAAAATAGTGCATAGTTTTTCACTATTGAACGAGAGTTGTTGCAAGACAAAACGTAAAAAAGAAAAATAACCTAATAAAAAAGTAATTAAGTTTGTATTGCATTGTGGAATTACCGATAAAAAAATTATTAGTATTTTTGTTCGCTCGACAAGGATTATCAGGTCCATATCAGATTCGCCCTACGGGCTCATCTGATATGGACCTGATAATCCTTGTCTCGCGAACAAAAATACTAATAATTAATATATATTCCATTGCTGTCTGTGTTTATGACGTCACAATACACAATCTGACGTTTGTAAGTCTTTCAAATTACTGATTTATTCTTTCTGAAAATGTGGAAAGGACACTAAAAAGATATCAAAATAATAGATCCGTCTAATGTCCGCTATTTATTTTTTTCATTTTTTCATATTTTTTGTGTCCTTTTTTTTTGTTGTTGTTTGAGAATGAGGTATACAAAGTAGCCAGATTCATCAAACTTTATACGCAGTTTTTAGCATAAAGAGCCACTTCGTTATATAGTTTAAAAGAATAAGTATTATCAGGCCCGTGAAAACTTCTATTCTTAGAAAATGGTAATAATTCTGGCCTAAATAGAGAATAAAAGAATTATTCTGTCCTACAACCACGGCCTTAAAAAAGTAAATACTCTGGCCTCCAACAACTGCCCATTCTGAAGAAATGGTTATAATTCTGGCCTGAATGAGTTGAAAAGAAATATTTTGGCCAAATAAAAAGCAAATTTACTCTGGCCTCCAATTCCACAGTATGGGAAACTTTCAGACCCACAAATTTCCTGAATATGTATCGGCTTTAACAAAACTTGCCAGAGTTCTTTGCATAATAAAACGGTCGTCGTCTTATGTCAAACAGTTAAATAAATTAGATTTTTTGTTGTAATATTATACAACGTATGTTGTGTAGTATCAAAATGAACACGCATTAACGAAATAAAATGGCAAAACAGACGACAATATAATTGGTAAAACGACAAAATATATCAAAATAAAAAAAAAATTAATGCGTCCAAAAAATCGTGAGAGAGAAATAGAAGGAATGACCCATTGAACCGATTCAATAAATGTGTCCCTGGGCATTCCTACTGACAGTGTTAATCCAATCAGCATCCAGGTGAAATGTTAGCCATGATCTGATTGGATTTCACATTACAATCCAGTGACCATAATTTACTATCAATGCGTGACGTCGTAGTAGTAATGAAATTCGTGTAATCGTGTAAACATTTGGAGTACATGGCGAACTCATTTGATATGTCAAGATGCATTTAATTGTGCAATGATTAACAGTTTCTTGTTGTCTTTATACTATAACACAAAATTGTAATCATTTTAAATTTGAATTCAAGATTTACCGAAAATTAATGTTCATTTTAACTACTTTTAAGAACTGAATCCGGTAAGTTCATTCATAAAGATGAGATTAATTATGCTAGAGATCAACCAGTTCAGCAAAATGCAGAGTTAATTTGTTGCTGGTTCATTTTACAGCGGCCATCGAAGTATTGAATCGATTCAAGGCCTAATACATGGCGGTTGAACGATATCGCGACTATGAATAATTACCCGCTATAGAATACAATATGGTCACCAATATAAACTTTGACCAGATAGATATTTATGTAATCTCAACTTTCGAAATAAGATTATTTCAAAACAGTCGCGTTTGATAAGAACCCAATATCATTTCCCAACACTTGCCATTTCCATGAGATTCGATTCTTTAAATGATACGAAAGCTATACTTGCCTGAATGTAAGTATATAGAGGCAAAAAAAAAAATCACACCACTGGATAACATGTTGGGGGAAATTATTTCATAGAGGAGACAGTAATGTTTAGCAATAAAAAATACGATTCTGATATTACTTAATCTTAGATCTATAGTCACGGCTAGGCCTTCACCCATTAGCAGATACAAAATGTAGTTGCCACTCTTGTCACCGGATACAACGTTGTGTATAGTGGTGGTAGTGGTGAAAGGGGGGGGGGGGGTATTTACTCTAAGATACTTAAAGACAAGAAAACAATTATTTGATGACTACAAAGTTATATTCCCGAATCTTGTTTTCTTGTTCCTATCTGGCAATCTTAGCCTGATTTTCAACCCTTTTCAGTCCCTCAGAAATTAGATTTTTGTTGAAATTAGGTAATTTACTAGAACAAGGATCAGTCATTTCAATCTACACCAGGGATCTTTCTCGATAACCATTTAAACTGCTGGACCATGGCCCATTTTATGACAGCCCGGGCGTACCAGTGCGATAGTCAGGTTAGCCCAGAATCCGAGCTTTATCTATTTTAATTGCCAGGCGCTGTAAAGGCATTTCATTGCTAAGCGTTGAGATTGTACCTAACATTTCATTCCATCCTAGATTTAAAATCGCATTCAAAGGCAAAACTGGAAAATAAAGACTTAGAAGTGGTATTGTATAAAAGGCGGTGGAGGAAATAGACGGCCAAACGTACAATTTTTGCAGTAATATGTATAAGGAAATTGCAGTGTATTTTTTTACTAGTAAAAGTTTCTAACTACTGAGATGAAACAGAGTATTATGCATCAAATATGATACGTTTTAGTGGATTTTTGGTACTCGGCATCTTTGAAACTCGAGCTTTGAATTCAATAATCTTAGTAAAATTTGATCTTAACCTAATAAGGGTAAAAACACTGAATGCGTGATATCAAGAGAGTATGGTGATAACATTTAATGTAACAAGAGTTTTGAACATAAAAAAAACAAGAAATCGTCAATTTTAATCTGTCATGAGTGATCACATGGTAGTGATTATCTCTTCGTGCAGTAGTTGTAATAAACGATAAGCGCGTGAATACCAGTGATAAATTTAAAACCAATCAGATAACTTGTTTCATATGATTCGGGGGAAATTCGAGTTGATGATTGGCTGAAATATAATTTGTCACCGCATGCGTACGGGGACAAATTTATTGAAACGACCCTATATCAATAGACCCTTTCACGATAACTGCGTTCCTGTGGTTTTGAGTGGAATCGTAGAACAATTAATCAAGACGTCATGTATATTATGACGTTGCATTTTACCCACTCAAAGGCATATGAGCGCATGTGCAAAATACAGGACCGAAGTTATCGTGAAAGGGTCTATTTTTTATGCCCCCGCGACAATAAGTCGGGGGCATATTGTTTTACCCTCGTCCGCCCGTCCGTCCGTCCGTCCGTCCGTCCGTCCGTCCGAGGGGGGTACATGACTTGTCCGCGCAACTCCTCCTGCAGTTTTTATGCTAGAAAGTTTTTATTTTGCAGATTATTTTTACATATATTGAAGATGTGCATGTGATAATTATTTTGATTTTGGTGTATTTTTGTCAAAAATATACATTGTTGAACTTAGTCATTTTTGGGGATTTTTCATAGAGGGTACATAGTTTGTCCGCGCAACTCCTCCTACAGTTTTGATGCTAGGAAGTTTTTATTTAGCAGATCTTTCGTACCTATATTGAAGATGTGCATGTGGTAAGGATTTTGATTTTGGTGCATTTTTGTAAAAAATATACATTGTTGAACTTTGTCATTTTTTGAGGTGATTTTTCATAGAGGGTACATAAAGTTTGTCCGCGCAACTCCTCCTACAGTTTTAATGCTACTTAGTTTTTATTTTGCAGATCATTTGTACCTATATTGAAGATATGCATGTGGTAAGGATTTTCATTTTGGTTAATTTTTGTCAAAAATATATATTTCCATCAGTCGCCATCTTGATTTCCGTTCTTGGAACACACACCACCTCAAAGCAGGAGCATGTTCTCGGAACAAAATTTCGTTCCGAGTGTCGTGTTCTTGGCGTTCGTGATGTTCATATCATTCCGAGTACACGCACTCTTGTCAGGAACAGGCGTCTCGAATGCAGCCTATATTTAACCATGGGCTAGGCCTTTATATTCGTAAATTTAACCCCTCGATAACGATCTGGGTAAAATTCGAATATAAAGGACCAGCCCATGGTTAAATTTCCAATAACCATATACCTGCCTTGCTGTTTTTTTTTTTTAATTTATTTCTTTTTCTATAATTTTGCATATGCCATTCAAATTATATATTGTTAATGTTATTTCTGTATTTCGGAGAGGACGATCTAAGGTGTGATAACTTGTGTCGGATTTTTAAAAATTGTTTACAAATAAACTACGTTTAATCTAATTTCGAAATAGTTACGACATAACGACAGAATACACAAGGAACAAAGGATTGGTAGTTACAAAAAAAATGTACTGCAACAGTCTTTGATTTATTCCAAGTTTGCGGTTACATATTGCCTTGCAGTTTCAACGGAATGATTTTTTTTTTAATATATTTAGTTGCTTGTCGCTAATGAGACGTACAACATATAATTCGTAATTTAGACATGGAATAAAAAATTACGACATACAGTTATCTGAAAATTGCGACATAATTAAGTTGTAGTATTGCTATATTGTTATTGCGACATAGTGTGTCGTAATTACAACATGGTGTGTCGTTATTACGAATACTTTGTCATTATTACGACATTCTTTCATATCGTAATTACGAATAACTAAATCAGCTTTATGTCGTAATTTCAAGTTCCTATGTCTAAATTACGAATTGTATGTTGTAATTGTATGTCTTATTAACGACAAATATATTTTTTCAAAGACTCTTTCATATTTTAGTAAGTGGTTATTCTTCATAACTCAAAACAATGAATGCAAAGACAAGAAACTTCTTTGTGGAATCGAACAATTTTCGTATTTGCATAGCTGGGTTACAACCACTGAGGCTTATTTAGGGGGTCCCAATATCCCATATCCCAGTTAGTCTGGACAAAAATATCCCTTTGAAAATTGAAGATATCCCATTAATTATTGAAATATCCCGTTTTCCATAGTCAAAATATCCTATATCCCAGTACTTTTTGTCTCAAATATCCCATATCCCATTAACAAATGTGGCAAATATCACGTGTCCCAATATACCCTAAACAAGCCTCACCACTTGACCCCTGTACAATCCTGCCAGCACCCATGATACCCGATTGTAAAATGTTTTATGTACAGAAGATATGCGAAGATGAAACGGTGAACATTTTCTGTCTGCAATAAATATACTGACATATGAAATTTAAATAGGGTAAAACATATTATGGATAAAACAAATTTTGTCATCTGCGTAGAGGTTTTTGTAAACGGTGATTGGTTCATACAAATTTTACAAACTACAGTGTTTCCGCGCGAAAGATTATTGTCAGTATAACACCACAACCACGTGGGTTATTTGAGGCTTGCACTGGGTTATTTTCGTGCAACGTGTTTGCCGATTTTTATTTAAGGGACCGTCCATTTTACTTGAAAGGTGGGGGGGTGTTGTAAACCTATATTTTTCATGTAGTAGCTTTGATTTACCTTTTTTATGCATGTTGACGTTGCTTTGTTTCCCGTTTTTTTATGTAATTGTTTCTGACGTCATACTATTGTTTTCTGAATGTNTCTAAAAAAAATATTTTGGTGCTGATTTTATGTGAAAAAAATATTTTGGCTGCCAAAATGATGAAAAAAAAAATTTCTGAAGGAGGCTTTCTGTCCAAAAAATAATGTTAATTTTGAAAAAAAAAATATTTTGTTGATACACGTGAAAAAAAAACATGCCCCCTTTCAGGTTAAATGGTCGGTCCCTAACACGCAGTCGTGTTTGTCATTTTTCGTGACAAGTGCACGGGCAATTTTCAAATTCTCGTTCGTTGTAAAATGACATTATATTTCTCGTACGTATAAATGTGTAGCACCTTGTAGTCAAACTTTACATAAAATCAATTAATGGCTTTTTTTAGCACACTACAAATACGGAGATAATTTTACACGTGTGACACATTATCACCGCCAGGAAGACGCGAGTCGAGTTCTTCAGGCGAATAATTTTTCTTCTGATTTTCTTAAATTTTCGTGTTTTTATTAGAATTTATCATTAAATCCACATTTATATGCATAACCTTTTTATTTTGATGAACGCAAATTGTGTATTTTAACTACATGTATCGATTAAAACTGGCTTGTGTACAAAATCAGTCATTATGAGAGCAAACCATATGCAATTTTGAACACTATATAACAAAGGTCAAAATGTGCCGGAAGAATAATACAAGTAAGCATAGCTGAACAACATATCATCTAAATAGTTGATCTAGACATATGTGGTACATTTAAACCCAAAACAATGCCCAGTCTTTAGACCAATAAGAGTAAAACCATAGGCGAAGTATTTTTATTCCTACGATGCGAATGAAAACATAATTTTTACTAATGAAGTACAGTATTTTTCTTATATCAGCGAATAATTTTTAGTCTGGTTAATTGGTACAAAAGTAGATTTCAATAATAAAAATCAGTAAACGGACACATACTAGTCGTTAATTTGATCCCTCCAATGGAAATCGAACCCCAAAATATCCCCTAAACTATTCGTTTTTGTAATGACTTATTCTAATAAAAAATGTATTGTTCAATTTTGGACAAAACAACTTTTTTATATTCATGATATGCAAGAAATGCAGATATGATCTTCCAACAAAATTGAACGAACAAAAATATAGGAACGAAATTTTTACACTTATTTGTAACATAAAAGAAGATATGTCATTAAGACACTGATGTCAAACAAGGATGAAGACGCGGATCTCCACTCTTTGAACTGGGTACCAAAAATACATTAATGCCCATACAAACAACGATACATCGCTGGATCTGCTAAATATTCTACAAAACTTATATAAGCTGTTTACCTCCATCTTGACAGCTGTAAAAGAGGACCTTCAAAAATATTGTGATACTTGCTATACAAGAAGCGTTGTGAATGAAATGTGGATACCGAAGAACTCCATACAGATCTACTTCGCATCTTAAACTGCAGATCATTATCACACCGGAAACAGCATTAAAACTTTTGACTTTTTCATTCCTAATGAACAACTAAAATTTCGGATGAAAGATTTAATTCATAGATGTTTCTCTGATTAGAACGATGATGAAGATATAGATATATTGTTATAGGAAAAGGAAAAGCTTACTTTTTGAAATATGACTCTGAATCGGAGAAAAAAATATGCGAAGTAGTTATTTAAATGTTTCTTGTCGATAATATATTTTTTAAGTTTGGGGGATTTTCTTTTTCAATGCACTATCGGAATTCCAGTGGGCACAAATTGTACACCTCTTCTAGTCGGTCTGTTTTTCTACTCTTATGAGGCCAAATTCATCGAAGGGCTTCTTCAAAATAGTAATAATAACTAGTCCAGTTCTTCAATTCTAGCTTCCTTTATATAGAAGATAATTTGTCAATAAACAATCCTCGCTTTTGTGATTTGCTTCATGTAATCAAGCAAGGAAAGCTAAAATTAAGGATACTACAGACATTTCCACATCATCCTCATTCCTTGACCTTAATCTTGAAATTGATAACAGAGATAGACTACAAACTAAGTTGTATGACAAACGCGATCACTTCACTTTTCCAAAAGCCAATTTACCTTTTCCTTGTAGCAACATTTTAACACCACCGTCATATGGAGTTCACATCAGTAGTGAATCGGGTCACTTTGGATCCATAGGGTCTATGTTAAAGTTCCTCCCAAACTTCCCTCCGAAATTATCGATCGCCTTGCTTGGTCAATTATCAGTTTTTGAAAGCTATTTCTGTTTGTATAACTGAACCCGTTTACTTGTATAGTGATATGGTTGTTTTGACATGTCCCTCATATATATTTGTAGTTGGATTTACGCTTAAAGCCCGACCTCTTCCCGGATATCCCTTTCATTTTGTATAATGTCTTCAGCCCCGTCTTCCTGCGTCTTGAGCGTAGAGCACCGCAAAGGTAATGTAGCGGTGTGAGAGTGGTGGGACGCTGGAAGATATTTAGTCATATATTAAACTTATAATCCCTAACGTAACCCTTCCTGACCTTAACTAACCCACCTAATTATACCTAAAACCCAACCCTAACCCTCTATGTTTGGGTAACTAATTATGTTCATTTTTGTGTTGTAAAAATTACTCCGGAAGGTCTTTAAATGTATTTCCTAAGCTTGGACGTGCTTTTCTATTATTTGAGTTGTCTCCCTTGTTTGTGCTATACCATTAATCCCAAACCATTGTGTTGTTTTCTATCGATTTATTTCCCTGTTCTGTTCTGCCTTGTTTTGTTCTGGCCCGTTTCCCAACCGTAACTCTAACCCCCTTTTGTTTCTTTATATGTACTTCTCCATAGTCGTTTTTCTTTCGTTTCTCTGAGAGAGTTTCCTTTCTTTTACTTATTAAATAATCAACTAGTTTCAAGTATACATATTTTATTTTCTCCGTCATAAAACAGCCAAGGGTCGGAGAGTCATCCGCATGCTGCCTGTACAATTTAAAAGCCATAAGGTCTTGTGCTTAAATCATCCAAGGCGACCCTTTTATCGAACACGATCCTATAATCTTTGTCTTGATGTACGGTCAGTAACCTCTTTTGGTCCCTCTTTATTTTGAAATCATCTGTTACGGTCTTCACGTCGTCTCTATTGTTAGTGATCATATGTTTTTTTCTGTAGTTGAGTGTGATTCCTCGCACTTTACATATGGTCATATTTCCGTCCTTGTCATGTTTTTCCAATTTGTAGGCATAGCTTTTCGGTCCTCCAGTCACGAACTCCGTAATTCTGTTGTTTGGTACTTCGTTCGTAAGGTCCCCTAGGTAATCTCCCAATTCGGGTTTCAATTCTCCAGGTTGAGATGTATAAACGATGGAATCGGTGTCGGCATATAGTGCACGGGTATTCAACTTCTCCAAATAACTGTACAACTTCAGTCTTGCTTGGGCGGTCGTGTAAGCAGCAATGACTACGTTGGTACGTCCGGATTCCTCTACAAATTGTTCTTTATACTGATATCTAATTTCTACCATCTCATCGCTGACAAAATATGATACCCATAACAAGTATCTGATCGCTAGTTAACATGTCGAAGTATTCTGCAGGATCACACACGTATTTGATTTGGGGAAGGTTGCTTCTCTGTCCAAATTTCCCCCAAAAGCTGTTCAACATCAACTTGGCTAAAGCTCGTAACCCTGGATTTCTTTGGATTTTATCGTACTCGAGGAGAATACCTTCCTTTTCATGATCTCCATTTATCCTCTTCAGTTTGACACCATTCTGGCCACCCACTGGCTTCCTGCTTCATTTTAAGAAAGGTATTAATATATTCGGTGAAAAGTCCTCCTGTCTTTGTTGTTTGGTCGTATTGCTCCGTGTCAAAATGCCACACTTCGTATATCTGTTCAATTTTATATCCATGTTCCAAAGCTTTCTTGACTTCTTCTATCATCCAAGTTCCGGTTAATGCTCATTGCTCATCGTTGTGTTCACACATTGTCTCTTGGAGTGTCTTCTCTACTTTGATGTTTAGTGCGTTGATTGCGTAGTAAACTGTCCTTTCTACTGCATTTCTGTCCACATTCTTCACAACGAAGCGTGTTGGGCTTGATTCTATGTGTATTCATGTGTCGTTGGAGATTATCTAGTCGACTAAAGGTTTGGTGGCATATTCCGTAGTTTCGTCTCAGTGGTTGACTTCTCTCAGTTATACAATAAGGCCCAGTTCTGTTCATTTTTTTGAGTCTTGCTGTTTTCATTCGTCTCAGTGGTTGACTTCTCTCAGTCTGACAATAAGGGGCAGTTCTGGACATCTTGTAGAGTTTTGCTGTTTTCATTGGCTCTGTTTAATTCCTGGAACTTCGTTATGTATCACTCTGTAGGTAAAGCCTGGCTTCTTTACACGTCTGCTCAGTTCGAAGGTTAGAAGCAGAATGGGAACTTTAGTCGTTGTGGTTTGTTTTATGGGCGGTTTGATTGATTGATTGCCCCTGTAAAAATTTGGGACCCGTACACCAATACCATAAGAGATGGGACTTCGTTAATAGGACCATTGGATTTAGAATGAGAAAGATACCCCGAAAACATATATAGTATGTCCTTAGTACTTGACTTGGGAAAAATTGAAATTTGGGACTTTCCCGAAATTTTGGACCCCTCGTAGCACCCATACTATGAGAGATACCACCTCAAAAATACCACCATTCGATTTAGATGGTCAAAGTTACCCCGAAAACATATGACACGTCTATAGTACTCGACTTAGAAAATTTTGTATTTTGGGCCATTCCCGAATTTTCGGGTACCCCTATCTCCCAAACGGTAAGAGATAGAGACTTGAAACCTTCACCAATCGCTTATGAAGCTCGGAGTTGCCGCCCTATTTCAAGTCCAAACATGTTTGAAAGTATAACTTTTTTGCTTTTTACTGCGTAAAAAGGGGATGTCCCGTCCATTCTCCAACTACTATTTTTAACCTCGATTTTCTGAGTTATCGTTCGTTTCTCGTACAATGTATATATGAATGCTGGGCAACGTCGAGCTTCTTAAGCGATTGGTGAAGGTTTCAAGTCTCTATCTCTTACCGTTTGGGAGATAGGTGTACCCGAAAATTCGGGAATGGCCCAAAATACAAAATTTTCTAAGTCGAATACTATAGACGTGTCATATATGTTTTCGGGGTAACTTTGACCATCTAAAACAAACCACAACGACTAAAGTTCCCATTCTGCTTCTAACCTTCTATTTATGTATACTTGAAACTAGTTGATTATTTAATAAGTAAAAGAAAGGAAACGAAAGAAAAACGACTATGGAGAAGTACATATAAAGAAACAAAAGGGGGTTAGAGTTACGGTTGGGAAACAGGCCAGAACAAAACAAGGCAGAACAGAACAGGGAAATAAATCGATAAATCGGTGCTCTACGCTCAAGACGCAGGAAGACGGGGCTGAAGACATTATACAAAATGAAAGGGATATCCGGGAAGAGGTCGGGCTTTAAGCGTAAATCCAACTACAAATATATATGAGGGACATGTCAAAAAAAACCATATAACTATACAAGTAAACGGGTTCAGTTATACAAACAGAAATAGCTTTCAAAAACTGATAATTGACCAAGCAAGGCGATCGATAATTTCGGAGGGAAGTTTGGGAGGAACTTTAACATAGACCCTATGGATCCAAAGTGATCTGATTCACTACTTACATCTCCAAACTCATTCGCCACTCAAGAGCCCATGTTCGATACAGTGACTTCCTTATCAGAGCCCGATTGCTCACAAATGGGCTACTTAAACAGGGATATGCTACCCATAAACTTAAAGTCACCAATGCAGAAGTTTCCGTCGATTTAACGATCTTTTGGACCGCTATGAGATATTTTTTCCAGATGATAACAGATCTTTCCCTTTAAAAGCTTCAGATTGTTGTTTCCTCTGTTTAAAACGGCGGTTGTCTAATAAGAAGCAGGAGATGCTTACTTTACTGGTGCACCTGATCCCACCCATGGCTTTATTGGGTCAGTATTGTATCTTTATTTTCCCGATGTTACCATTGTCCTTGTATTATTATTTATCTATTTATTTTAAACATATTTATTGTCAAAAAATGAAATGGCAATGGATAAGACACAAGTTCATAACTTACGAGGTCTTCATTTCAATTAGTACTGACAATATATAACTGTAATGATACAACTGCCTAGAGTTACATAACATAGCAGAATGTGAGTTGAGTTATCGTCGTCAAAAATGGCAACCGAGGAATAAGTTTAAATATTTGTCTTGTGGTTTCCAATATGCACTTGGATTATTCGTTTTAGACTGACGGTTCAGGTAAAATTACTTTTCACCTATAGGTCCTGCTGAATATATGCTGCTGTCCTAGAAACTGGCTACATGAAATTGTCAAAGTTTCATGAACACATAAAGATTTGATTAACGGCTTTGAGAAATCGTTTAAAGAGGTAAACCCAAAATATGTCAGACAATAAGCAAAAATGGAATATGGAGTAAATGTACATAATACAAAGTCTCTAATAATACATGGTAAAACAAAGCAATGGAACAGCGCTTTTATTAGCTCACCTGGCTATGCCAGGGTGAGCTTTTGCCATCACTTGGCGTCCGTCGTCCGTCGTCTGTCGTCCGTCCGTCCGTCCGTCGTAAACTTTTCTTCAAAAATCTTCTCCTCTGTAACCACTGGGCCAATTTAATCCAAACTTGGCCTGGGTCATCACCAGGGTATGTAGTTTAAAAAGTGTGTTCGGTTAGTCCGAGGACCAAACAACATGGCCGCTGTTACTAAAAATAGAACATAGGGGTAAATTGCTGTTTTTTTTTTTGCAATTAACTTCAAAACCGTTGCAGATATCAAAAATATGACAGAAGTAGAATTGTTCAGAATGACGTGATCTATCTGCCCTGCAATTTTGAAGAAAATCGGAAAAACCGTGTTAGAGTTATAGCCCTTTTTCCGTAAAATTTTCTAAATTTATGCATTTTTTATTTTTTATTTCAAAAACTGTAACAGATAGAGGTGAAGTGTAAGTTTGAAAAATGTTCAGCATATCAAGATCTACATACCCTGAAATTTTGAAGAAAATCCAACTGCCTGTGTTGTAGTTATTGGCTTTTTTCACCAAAAAAAAATAAAATTTTTCAATGCCATATGGTTAGGGTAATTTCCCTTTAAATTCTGCTTTCAAATCTTCTTTTGTTTACTTTTCTCTTTTAAGTTTTAGAGAAATTCCCTGCTATCACTTTATTAGAAATAATTATTTGTTACATAATCAAGAGCAAAAAAGTGTTTGTGTACAAATTTTTACATTTTTTTGCAAAAATACTTTCATAAACTATACTTATTTCACAATTTAATAATAATTGTATATATTGTATCCTTTAGTTATGTTCGTATGCCCACCATGCAAACTTCTTTCCCACTTATTATTGAAGTTGCATCTATATAACATTATAGCTGACCTGCATGGCTCTGCCATGGTGATCTTCTTGCCTTCAGTGGTCTTTCCATCATAACCTTTTAATTCAAACATCATCTTCTCTGAAACCATTGGGCCAATTGGAACCAAACTTGGGCACAATGGTCCTTAGGTGGCCCCATTAAAAAAAAGTGTCTGGCAAGTCTGTATCATATCCAAGATGGCCGCCAGCAGGGAACGCGGTTTAACATTGGACCCTATGGGAAAGCATTCAAAGATCTTCTCTGAAACTACTGCGCCAATTAGAACCAAACTTGGTCACAATAGTCCTTCGGTGGTCCCCTTTGAAAATTTTGTCTGGCAAGTCTGCACGTCATCCAAGATGGCCGCCAGCGGGGAACTTTGTCCAAAATTGGACAATATTGCAAAAATCTTCTCCTCTG
>MJUU01053551.1:3751-82566 GCA_002080025.1 Modiolus philippinarum
CGTTATCTGGGATAAAACAGAATACATTAAAGAAGGATTTAGACAGCTGAGTAGTAATACTCACTACATTGAAATTGAAAAATTAAGTACCATAAAAATAGATTGTAGAATAAAACAAGCTATAATAAAAATGCACAATGAAGGTTTTTCGATAAAATTACATTTCAATACCTTATCACCAAACAGTAAATTAGACCTGGAAGATTATACCTTCTTCCAAAAATACATAAAATTGAACCTGAAATTATTGAAAATATTAAGAGAACCCTGAGTTGTACAAAAGTGCAAATATAAAAGGCAGACCAGTCATATCACTATGTGGAAGCCTATAAGAAATGGTAGGAAAATACATCGACAAAATTTTACTCGCCGCTGTTATACAAAAACATACATACGTAAAAGATTCTTTATCATTTATCAACATCATCGAACAGTTAAAGTTGGAACAAGATATTCTCTTAGTAAGCTTCGATTTAAAAGAAATGTACACTAATCTATCCCATCAAGAGATGATAAATGCAGTTCGAAATGCATGGCCTGTCATTCAAAAATGTAAACATGACATACCATTGCCCCCTCTGCAAAGCATAGTAGACTTGCTACAAATTGTACTAGAAAACAACGAATTCACTTTTAACAACAAATACTTTAAGCAAAGAACGGGTGTTCCGATGGGTTCCTCATTATCTCCTGAAATTACAGATATCACTGTTTACGAAGTTTTGAACAACATAGTTAAGAACTATATGCAAAAAGATCGAATATCCAATCTGTATAGGTACAGGGATGATGGTTTCTTCATATTTAAAAATGGTAATCAGAAAGACATTGCCGTTTTTTTCAATTTGCCAATCAACAACATCCTTTATTGAATTCACATACGAAGCTTCATTAGATAACCTACAGTTCTTAGATATTTTAATGTTTAAGGGGTCAAGATTTCGAGCAACTGGAATACTTGATATATCCACTTATCACAAACCCACTGAAACTTATCAATAACTACAAATGTCATCCTGTCACCCGTCTTCTACTTTTAAAGGTTTGATCAAAGGGGAAACAATTCGGTTCAAACGATGCACTAATAACGGAGCAGATTTACAACAACAGTACAATATTTTTAAAGATCGCCTTTTACTTCGAGGATACAAAGAACATGAAATTGAACGAGCTTTTCATGAAGTCTCACTTATAAACAGGGAAAATACGCTGAAATGTACGAGGGTTGTCCGTAAAGTTCGTGGACAATGCTAAATAAAAATTAAAGCAGCGTTATATATATTTATATTTTGCATATTCGTAAGCCTTAAGCTCATATGAATTCGGATATAAAAAAGTTGATCTACTTTTGCATGCAAAGCAGCAAATTTGTCCTCGTGAAAAGCCCCGGAATTGTGACCCGGAGCACCACGAATATTACATGTCAAACGTAGTGTCTAATATTTATTATTTTGTAGGTATTTTTATAAAATTCGATGAATAGTGAAATGAAAATGATATTGCAATGTTTATATTATGTTCAACATCAAAATTGCCAAATTTCAACTTCTAAATACTTAAAATGCCAAATAAACAGACTTTTAAATGTCTCAAGACAAAATTAGAAATTCTAGAAAAACTGACGTTCTACATTACGCGGAGCAGTGACGTGGATCTAATTTCGTTCAGACATCGGGAAACAACTCGAAATACCAACATATTCCCGAAGTATTCATAAAAGGCATGATAAAGTGTGTTTCGCATTAATATTCAAGTGGAACAGAAATTAATTGGACACAGGAACCAATTTAAAGGCCGGATGAAATATGTAAAACTAGCCATCTTTTATAAATCTCGAAACTGTATGTTCCAGGGTGTTATTGACCAAGATTTCCAGATATCATTCAATAAGGTTTGCAAGTGATTCAAAACTGATAACTTTTCCGCACAAGAAATTATATAATGACCTAAATATTTTAAAGACAGGAAATTGCAAAAATTCCGAATTTGTTGAATTGCGAGTCATTTATGAAATGTAAACTGCAAAGATTAGAACGTCAGACAACGTCAACATTTTACATGTTTGTGCTCCGGGTGTATAACATTAGTCTGTTTTGTTTCTACAGAATTATAATTACTAGTGCTTTGATTGCGATGATATTTCGCATACTTATGCAGGAAAACACATTATAAATGAAAATATAAGTTTCATATGCATTCTCGTTATTAAGCAATTTTTATTTAGATTGTCTACGAACTTTACGGACAACCCTCGTAAACAGGATAAAAAAGTCGGGAACGAATGTCCACTAGTATTTTCTAACAGATACACACCTCGAGCTAAACTACTTAAGAAAACTATTTTAAAACATTGGAATGCATTAAGAGCAGATGAAGAAGCAAAACTTCTGTTTCACATTAAACCAATATTTGCATATGGGAGACACAAGAATCTAAAAGACATTCTTACATCAGCTACATTAAAGTGAAAATATCGAATCCTAAAAGAATATAAGTACACAAGCTAGCTCTTATCTATTTCCAGATCACTAGGTGTAGAGCCCCTTATATGACAATCTTCATACATATTATTACTTGTCAGATCTTACTACTTTATAGCAATTTGGCTTGGGCTCCTGATGATGAACATGGCCACGGCCAATTAGCAGAAGTCTAATTAGTCGAAATAGATGTTCGAAACACTTAGTGAACTCGAATTGGGGTGCCGGGATTGGATTTGATCTGTTTTTTTTGTAAAAAGGGAATTTGATTTAGTCGTTATTTTTTCATTCCATTAATTGAGTAGATTTATCTTTTTAAGGTAATACATTTTCAAGATAAAACCTCCCTAGGCTATAACAGATTGATATACAAGTATTGTTGAACAATTCAAAAGGGCACTGAGTATTTTGATTAGTTAACAATAGCAATCCACTAAAAACTTCTTCCAATATATGTTGTAGCATAGCAAAACAAATAATCTGAATAGAATACTCAAATTGCTAAATTGGTTATACAATAGGAACAAGTAGACCGGTAAGGTCATACACAATGGACTATAATAATTATCATGAATCACTTACTAAGCTTTTTGTTAACAGAATTATTTTAAAATTAAGAGATCTTGGTAAAAAAAAAATACGTATATGTACCCGTCGACAATTTCCAACAACGTTACTATAGTTTGATATAAATACTATATCGATGTCCATCAAAACGTAATGGACAAGTCAACCATTTCATATAAAATACTATGAAAAACCTATAAAAACTCCGGTTTTAATTACCTTTGAATTGAAAAAAAAATAAATTGAGTTTTAAATGAATTAAGATAAATAAATATACCAGTTTCAATGATTGACAGTTTTGATTTTCTACACTTTATACAAGCTTCTACATAATTTGGACAACAGTGTTACTACTAGTCTTTCTAATACTTAGCTGGACTTGCTACTACACTGCTTGATTGGTCATTATTTTACTTTGTACTACTGTCATTGGCATTTAATTTCTTTTCAAACTCATTTAGTAATGCATCATATACCACATAATCTTTTTCTTTGTCATTTTATTCAATCAAAGACCAATTACAATCGTTGTATCATTAAGTTGGTCATAGAGATTGCCAAAAGAAATTGAGACCCTGCTATATTTGTTTGGAAAACAATAACATTTGATCAATTGAATACTGTTTGAAATGATTTAAAACTGAGTGTATAAAAGTGTTCATAAAAACGTTAATATTGGATGGACATATAGTTACAAAACAAACCTGTGAAATAACTTCATAGCCGAAATATAGAAACTACAAATAAGCTAACCTTTAGATTCCATCTCTTACAAGCCAGGAGTTGGGGGGTCACTCACTATATATTGGGTTGTTTGGGGTCCTGACAAAAAAGGTGTTTGTCATATTTTTGCTTAAAATGGGGATATCATTTAAACTTTATTCTGAAGGAGTTTATTAAATTCAGTCGATAATGAGATTGAATCTTTATTGGGGTATATCAGTGATTTGTCATTTTAGTACTTATATTGTAATAAAATCATGAATCTTGATAGTTTTATAGATAGAAATCTCTGTAAGTATTGCAAAGTAGAAAATTAATAAAATTACTTTCAAAAAGCTAAGGGTATAAATTTTACAATGGTGTTGCAAAGATCAATAAAAAGTCTACAATGGGGTTGCAAATTTACACATAAGTAGTCGACAATGTGGTCGGGGTCCAAATGACCAATTGAAACATTGTTATTTGTATTTTTCTTAATTGTCAAATTTAGACACATTTCTTGGCCCACAGCTTCATATTACAAACAATTGAATTGATCAACAAAGCAAATTGTTAACTTCTTGATTGGATTAAATAACAAACAAGCAGATTATCGGGTAGTCAGTGCGTTACTAAATGAATTTGAAAAGGAATCTATCACCTATAAGTGGAGTACAAAACAAAATAATGACCAATCAAGCAGCACAGTTGTAAGTCCAACACAGTATTAGATAGACTAATAGTAACACTGGTCACGGTAACTGTGTTTAGACTGTAAATGTTTTTTTTAATATTCTGGTCTATATAGATGATATGGTGTAACAAAAAGCAAGGGTTCTTCTTCAATAACACTTACAAACATCATTGTTCCTGGACTTGCGATGACACTATTAAGGCAACGAATCTTTAACTATACAACTTTTTTTCTTCTTTTTGGTGACGTTGTTTATCAACAGGTCATTGGAATTCCCATGGGTACAAATTGTACACCTCTCATTGCAGATCTTTTTCTGTTCTGTTACCAATGGGACCTTATGAAAAACTATAAAATGGAACCACACAGAACAGTGATAAACTTATTTCAATTTTCAATAATAGCAGCAGATATATTGACATTCTTACAATTGACAACCCCCAAAATTAGCTTATGTCTATCTAAACTACTGACAAAAAGTGAAACTTAGTAGAGCACACGCTGATTTAAATACTGCCCTTCTCTAGATCTTGCTAGAAATAATTTGTGACTCTGCATAGTCAAATTTAAACTAAACATAATGATAAAAGGGAAGGTTTTAATTTAACATTACTAATACAAATGAACTCGAAACTCATTCGCTATTGCCGTGCATGTAGTTTGTACAGCGATTTTGTCAACAGAGCGAAATTACTGTCTCAAAAACTTATACATCAAGGGTATGTTCAGTCACTGTTGCAATTGTCACTACAGAAGTTTTACGGTCGTCACCACGATTTGACAGACCATTACAATGTTTCGGTTTCACTAATGAGAACAGATATCTTTGGGTAGTTCCAAAGTTTGTTACCTGACTGACTCACACCGACTGTGACAAAACCGTACTTTTCACTGGCAGTGTGACGGATGCCACGCGTGGAACAGATCATGCTTACCCTTCCGGAGCACCTGATGATACCTCCGTTTTTATAGGGGTTCACACTGCTAGTGCTTTAGTTTTGTGACGTTCTTGTTCTTTCTTGTTTATTTGTTTTGTCTTTGTCATACTGTTTCAATCGTGTTGCTGTGAATTGCCGTGATTTTGGATTTATGATTTTAGAATTTCCCCTTTCTTCGTTCTTGCTTCGGTATTCGTTTGCCGATGTATCCCCTTTCTGGATTGACACTCTAGCTCCCATCTTATGTGGTATATATCTCAACTACGATTCGCACTCTTTTGTTCTACTCTTGACGACTTTAATGACAGTAACCTTATTATCACATTTTTACAACAAGGTTACAGATTGCATGAATTGTTAAACACATCTAAGTTTGTTAGAAGATATCAATATTTGATATAAAAAAATGGCGTGACTCGTAAACAGTTTATTACTGATTTCCCATCCTCGTTTTTACTGTAGTATTGCTAGAAATTGCCCAAAACTAATAAAAAATCCAGAAAAACAGGCATGTAACTTTCGTTCGTTACGTAATAGGGAATATTGACATCATAGTGTGCAAGAATCCGTTAGATTGGCTTTTGGGTCCATTGATTTGAAGATTTTACCTACTGGCCTCTCACTGATACTGCCGGTGTCTGCTGAAATACATTATGATTCTTTACCAAGCATTTCGGAAAGTTTAGTTTAATTTTTCTCCATAGCGCGATAGATTAAACCCGCAGACTAGGCCCTTTGAGTTAGCCGGAGCATTCCTTGACCAATCTTTCTAAATTACTTGTCGTCTTATTTCTTCTTAGTAAGATAGCAATGTCAGAGTTAGTAGTCTAACTGTGCCGGGTTTTATTTGTATGCTTATTATACTATAGGGAAACGGGATAGAGAGAGGAAAGGTTTTGGTACCCATAAACCGGTATAACCCTACCCTTAGCTTTATCTAGTGCTGGTTCTAAGTCCAGACATTCCGAGTTCCTGTTTAAGCTTGCCTTTTGTCTTATATTGTTGTTTTTCTTGTACAGTTCCCTTGTGGATTGTGATTTTCGACCATTGTATGTGTACTGTTATCTTTTCCATTATAATCGTTCAATTGTCATCTTATTCGCCTACGGAATTGTCTATGTCCAGCTAAGATTTTCTCACAGTCAGAGTCGGGCATCAAGGCTGTCCATACCGGAAGAGACGTAAATCACATTAAGATTCTTAAAAAAAAATAAAGATTTATTTGAAATATATAAATCCCGTTCATATTCTAAAATATATTTCCCCAAAACATTTGATTTTTCCACCCTCTATACCACACTTCCTCATAATGATCTAAATCACCATAAAGGCCTTTCCAGATTCGAAAAAAAATTGTATTTGCTCATAAATCCACATTTATCTCAAAAACAAATTAAGTTTAAGTTTAAACAAAAAGATGTTCGCTTTGATGAATTACAGGGATGCAGTATGCGTTAATGTATTTGTAAGATTTGGAGGTGAACTGTTAGCTGGTCTACCTATGGGAACCAACTGGCAGACTAGTTTTTATTCTCTTGCAAGACTGAAGTTACGAGGCTTAATTTCTTCAGGGACTCGTACAGATTCATAAAAGATACTAGTTCCTTGAATTACACTTATAGACTTTTAAAAAAGAGATAACAGGAAACATTTACAAAGGCTGAAACTTACAATTACATGTCACAATTCACAAGTGAACTTTACACGGAAACACACAAGAAAATACAAACGAAGGTCAAACGATTGGAAATCAGGATAGCCGGACAAGATAGATACATTGATTTTCTTTCCGTAAATTACGTATCTTTTAGAAAATAAATCCCATAAAAAATCCGGCAGAATTAAAGATAAAGAAAACGACAGAAACTACGAGATTTATCTTTTTTTTAAGACTTCAGTCTCGAATGTGACCCGTGAGGTAGTCTCAGTTCTAAAATGGACGGATTTTTATCAGAAAATATTAAAATGAGTATTTTTTTGATGACATTAAATCAAATGACCGAAAATTTTATGGTTAATCTGAAAATAGACTGTAAAACAAAAAACTTTGCATTCTCAAGATTTGTTCTGCAATTCTTGAATAATGAACAATGTAAATAAATCATTTGATTATTTATA
This sequence comes from Modiolus philippinarum, assembly GCA_002080025.1. Classification (NCBI taxonomy): domain Eukaryota; kingdom Metazoa; phylum Mollusca; class Bivalvia; order Mytilida; family Modiolidae; genus Modiolus; species Modiolus philippinarum. Next base: position 11,251 of record MJUU01053551.1, read on the forward strand.
ACCCAAACTGTAGCCACAAACCAATAATAAAGTAAAGAAGAATTTCTGTGAAAAGTATCAACTTTTCGAATTGCTTAACCAATTATACAGTTTGACATGTATTGAATTAAATTGTAAAATTGCAAGATTGGTTCAGAAATCTTTTACTTCATTCTTTTTAATTGTGTTACCAATTTGGTGGATTGGTATCACAATACCAAATGAAAGAGGTAAAAGCTTTTTAGAGAAGCACAGTTAAAGAGACGTTAGTTCATATGCAGTTATATGTATAAATTCATCGGATTTGATTCTCCTTGCACTTTCAAACAAGCCGAAACATATTCAGCTCATTGAAGAGTGCAAGCTTTTTTTTTGGTTGATCATGTGTATGTAGTATATGCTTTTAAAGATCAATCTGGATTGTTCGAACCAGACCATATGGAAAACGTCTCTTTAGATTATGCTTCAATGTAGTTTTCATTCGTTTTTTTAAGAGACCACTTACACAATTTTATTTGAATGAAAAGACAGCAACAACAACAACAACAAAGAAAAAAAAACAAAACAAAAAAAAAAACAACGTTTTATTAACATTACAGAAGTTTTTTTGCTTTTTTTGTTTGAGATTACACTGCATGGGTACTAGAGCATTACGTAACCTATACCAATGTCCTGATTTCTGAACTTCGACTATGCATTTTCAAAGACCACATCTATAAAAAGTAAGTACATTTTTATGTAATGCACAGATCAACCTACTTACGACTACTAGTTCTCGCATCATGCAAAAATGCGTTCTTATAGTGTTGTTGTTGCGTTGATTCAACATTTGTTTGAACTTATAAATACATCAAAATTGTTTTTATTTAGCATGGTTGCAGACATTTGCTTTATATATTTGCATTGAAATGTAAATAAATTGCACCCAATATTTGTATTGAAAAAATATATATTTGCATTCAAAATAATATACAAATTTGAATTTCTTTTATCTTTTACACCCTTTACCAAAGACTTGAGTTGGCCTTGACTAATCGGGGCATTTTTAATTTGAAATTTTCTTTTGACTATGTTGCCCATGTTTTTCTATTTCAGACGCCACCAACAGCTCATGATGTGTTCTCCATGTTTGCCATGGCTTTCAGTTATTGTATTGCTGACGGCGGCCATTTTGGGATATTATTACCAATTTCTTAAACCATCCGACATTCACCTTTACAGGCCATTGAATTCTACATATGATTACATAATTGGTAAAACATGATCTCTCAGTTAAATATAAGGACAATGACGACATAATATTTAAAAATACTTATATCGTGCACAATATGGAGATATAAATAACTATGGCTTTTCTATTCAGATCCTGTTGAGTTTGACTTTTCCATTTCGATCCTATTGGTAATTTGTTCTCTATCAGCTTTTGGGTTATGGATTTTCATGTTTTGATTTGATCTGTACTGAAAAGACACAAGTAGTCGAAATGGCCATATGCAGAAATTCAGATTTACAGTAACTATAATTTATTGCCACTGGGTGGATGCATCTGCTGGTTGACTACTAGTCTCAGAGGATATTCACCAACCCAGTAGCCAGGTCTTTGGTGCTGGGCCGAAAACCGATTTTATTTGGGAACTTGCTACATCTTAAATTTTTAGGAACTATGGAGTATCTCCTGCATAGGTCTGTCCTTACCTGATTTCTTTTTTTAGTTTGGACCCTATTGGTAATTTGTCCTCTATCAGCTTTTATACATATTGCATGTTACGGATTTATTAATGTTTTGTTTGCAATGCGCAATGAAGAGACAAAAGTTTGGCATATGCAGAGATAATTGTTATATAAATCTGAAATACATAATTATTACGACAATTAACTAGATCCATATGTGTTAATAATGAACGAACTTAGTAAGGATGATTATATGACCTGCATCTTTTTGCTTCCAAACAGTTGCTATGATTTTCTGAAAATCTCATCCGTATGTGTGTCTTCATTTTTCTTTTCTGTGGTGTCCTTGTTTCTTGGTATTTCTGACGTTGCCGTTGTCCCAGGATTGTTCGTTTTTTGAATGACGGTTCGGTTCTCACTTACTTTTCTGAGAATCTCAAAGATCACTTAATCAGTGGTTCTCTACGTTGCAACTATACTTTTTGAATTATTTTCACTTAAATTGTCATTTTTAGTGCTTGAAAAACTTGATTACAGAAATGACCAATTTATAAAATTGAATAAAGTAAATAACAACCTACCGGAGGTATTGTAAATTTACTTTCTGCATATGATCATTTCGATAACTAATTTCTTATAATTTAAATAAAATAAAAAAATTGGAAATCCCGAAATCAAAAGGTGCACAAAAGCTGATAAAGAACAAATGACCAAAAGGATCTAAAAGCCAAACTCAGCTAAGAACAGAGCTTTCCATAAGGGAGATACTCTTTAGTTTTAAACAAAGTTTCTAATGTGATTAATGTAATTTCCCAAAAATTCGGCTTTCGATCAAGAAAAAAAATATTGAAGAAAAGTTAAATATAGTTTGAAATTTTAACAAAATAAATAATCAGTCATATATAATTATTTTATTTATTGTTTGTGTACATTTTCAAATTATTTGATTCTTTTTGTTGCATCATTTTACCTTGGTTTTAATATTTTAATAATGTGCTATTGCAGGTGCAGGTAGAGTTGCTTCGGTATAATTACAGGTTAACATATAAGGTTCTACTGTCCCGAGGTCTTTCTTTTCCTTGTTCACCTCTGCAAAATTATTAAAAGGTTATGGTAACTCTGTTTTCGGATGATGACACTTTCTTTGCAGTTAACTAAATATTAATTTATCAGATATTTTTCAATTCTTAGTCGGTGCAGGATCAGCAGGATCTGTTGTAGCCAATCGTTTGTCAGAAGATAAGAATACAACTGTTTTATTGGTTGAGGCAGGAGGTTCTGAATTAGGGATTCTAGAAGTTGAGATGCCAGCAGGGTTTATTGCTTTACAAAGATCTGAGCATGACTGGGAATATTACACAGAGCCCCAAAAACATGCAGCCCAAAGTATGCATGAAGAGGTAACCATTTTTAGACTATGTTATAACACTCTTAAATCATCGGTTGTGCCTATAAATATAAATATAAATATAAATGAAGAGTCCAAGAGGTATCAGTAAATTAATAAACGTTTCATGCCTTCGCAACAATGTCGGGGGTTATTGTTTTACCCTTGTCGGTTGATCCTGTCTGGTTGGCTGCATAAAGGGTAAATGCTTTTTCTGCTCAACACCTTTTTGTATACTAGAAACTTTTTATTTTTATACCCCACTTTAGCGGGCGGTATTTAGTGATCATGGTGTCAGTTCGTCCGTTAGTCCGTCCGTTCTTTCTTCCATTCGTTATTCCGTCCGCTATATGGGTACACACTTTGTGGCGACAACTCCTCCTAGACCATTTGGCGAATTTCAATTATGTTCAGTTGATATTGCCATTGTGCACTAGCTGTTTAAAAATTTGTTATTACTTGATATTTTTTTCTTGATATTTGTACTTCTGGAGTCAAATGGGGGAGCGGGGGTACTAGTTTATATATAAGTGAGCTTTGTTAACAGTTATCTAGTTAAGATTATTTTAAATATAAAAATGCTCTTGGTGAGGATTTTGATTTTGGTACATTTTTCAAAGCATAGATAGTTGAAATAAGTTCTTTTGGATAATAGGGGTTCTCCAACTCCTCCAGGAAAGTTTGTCTTTACGAATCAATTATTAAGTAGTTTGAACAATGTGAAGATCACGAGTATAAATGCTGTTTATATTTCAACTCATTCCGAGTCTGTATCAAAGCAAAAATATAATAAAACAATAATCTATTAACAAAAAAAAAAACGACACTACAAAACTTAATCTGAATTAGTAAACTGCATATCGGAGACTGAAACCGTGATCGTAATTTTTTTACTGCATTTTTTTTGCTTTATTTTTAAACGCAAGTCATCTATATATGTAAAAAATGGATACCAGGAAACACCTGCAATGGCTGGAAATTATAATTACATGCCACATCTGCCAGTGAACTACACAGGAAAAACACGTAAAAGACAAACGTACACAACGACCTGAACCCGGGACAGCCGGACTTGGTACCGACAATAGCAAAAGCCAATGGTAGGGTTATACCAGTTTATGGATACCCAAAACCTCCCCTTTATCTGTCACGTTTCCCCAAAGTATAAAAGATACGAATAAAACCCAATACAGTTAGACTACTAACCCAATGACCACTATCTTGAAAGGAGAGAAAATGACAAAACGTAACTTTGAAATATAGGTCAAGGGGTGCTCATGGCTAAATTGCCAGCTAGGCTCAAGGAGCCGAGTCTGCTGGTGGTAGAACACTGTCGCACTACGGAAGAAAAATCAAACTTAAAACTTCCTGACGGGTTTGGTCAAGAATCACCATAAATTTCAGTAGACATCATCAGTATCAGTGAGAGGCCAGTATGTGTGCAAAATTTTCCGGTCACTAGGCCCTAAAGCTAATTTAACGGATGCAAGCAAAATATCTTGTCGATACCCCCTATTACGTAAAGAATATAAGTTACGTCCCAGCATTTCTGGACGTTTAATCAATTTCTGGCATTTTTAACAACATTTCCGTAAAAACAAGGATTAGAAATGCCCTTAGTAATAAAGTGAATACGAGAAACGCCATATTTAGATATTAAATGTTCATATCTATTATAAAACTTCATGCATTCAGCAGCTCATGAAATCTGTAACGCTGTTGTAAAATACAAAAAATAAAAGTTTGAGTGTGATAGTAAGGTTACGTTCACTAAAATCGTCAAGAGTAGAATAAACTCGTGCAAAATGTACCAACCCCTAAGGATGGCGCTAGAGGAATTTCGCCGTCAAGAAATAGGAGATTAGTGGCAGTGAAATCAAAATCATCTCGTTTATCATATATTTAAGTTTTTATTTAACCAGAGTCACTAATGATAGTTAGATCCAGAAAAGGGCATTATTTGGAATCATTGTTAGCTTTATTTAATTTCAGTTGTTGCGGGTAAATAATGTCTACATAATCTAAAAACTTGGGATTATCAATAGTAAGGGTATCGTCAATATACCAGCTGCTATCATTGAAAAAAAAGAAATTGGTTTATCAATGTTTTGTATGGTTCCGTTTTGAATTTTTTTCATGAAGTCTCGGTTCGTAACAGAAAAGAAAAAGATCTACAATTAGAGGTGCACAATTTGTACCCAGGGGAATACTTTTGACCTGTTGATAACGAACAAACGAACAAAAATATTCCAGCACATGCATTTATTTGATATCGGTGCATTTTACAAGGTCTATCATCAGGGTTGTAGATCAAAACTGACCTTTTAGTTTTGCATTGATGTCATTTTTTCATACACTAAAGGTGGGTGCACGTTGTTTTGAATATTTTTAAAATATAAACTTTATTATCTTGCTTAAATGTAAATTGTTGGGTATCATAGGTATTTTAAACATAAAGAATCATAGCTAATTATGCATGGTTGTGATGATAATATTTAACAAAATATCCTATGCTAAGAGTTTTATTGTTATTGTTTTAATTTTTTAGTGATATGCAAAAAATAACATTTAAGTAAAAACCCCTTATACTGAAAAAAAATTCTTTATGACATTAGAGGTCATACTGGCCCAGAGGGAAAATCTTAGGAGGAACGAGTAATCTCAACAATATGGTTTATATCAGAGGCAGCCGCCATGACTACGATGAATGGGCAAAAGAGGGATGTGATGGTTGGAGTTATAAAGATGTTTTACCTTATTTTATAAAAGCAGAGGACTTCCAAATGGAGGAATATGTCGATTCAGGTATTTTTTGTTTTATTGTCGTTAATTGTTTAATCATATATTTTTTTTTATATTTTCAGGTAGTGTGTTTTTAGTTTGTATTTATGCATTAAATGTACACAAGATTGTTAACACTATAAAATATATAACTTGAAATAGTTATTTATTCCTGTCTCAGTTTAAAGTCTATTTCACTACTAAAATGTGTGTTTAAAAGTATGAAAAATTTGTTAATCAAAATAATTAGGCAACAGAATTACAAATATTGCTATGGGGGGGGGGGAGAAGGGAAATTTATTTTGTTTTCAAACTTTTGTTAAACCTTAAGCAAATACGCATAATACGAAGTACATATGAAACATAATCCCATGAAATACCTCTCAACAAAGGGACATCTTGTTTGTAATAAATTATACACAAGACAGAAATTGTCAAATTTGAAAAAATTGGCCATTTGTAGTTCCAAAATCTGGCATACTGCATTGGAAAGATCTAAAATGAAACAACATTGATTTTCAATAAACCTTGAAAGAATTGTTCTTTTTGTTTAGATGAAAATTAAAGCCTACTGTGTTCTGTATTCCTGTATAATATGTGTAATTAAACCTAGATGTTTTCATTATGTTACACAACTTACCCTGGTAAAAAGTTATTTTACAGTATCTGAAAATTGAATTACACAATTTTGTTTTTTTTCACAGGATCCAATGGTAAAGGAGCTTTTATGACAATATCAGACTAGACCCTGCACTAAATCTTTGACACAGAAAATAGTTGTTACAGACCCTCGGCAAAACTTTTCTTAACATTTTTGAAATCAAATTATCAATAGTCCCTAAATATGCACTAAAATGAATTGAAGGCTATTCAGTTAAAAGCCAGAACTCCCAAAATTAAGTGGTCTGCGGGACCGTCATGAAATTCATGAAAATCTTTGTCTTTATCTAAACAAATCCTTAATGCATGTTTGCTAGATTAAATAGAAAAGGTGTTTGAGGCCTTTACAAATGAGCTTTGCTCATACCTCATAGTAAGTTCAAGACAGGACCGGTTTAAGCGGAATTCATCGCTAGACGTTGAGCAATGCTACATCAATTAAATAAATGCTGCATGAATTAAATCATAAAAGCATTGCTGCATCAATTAAATCATTAAAGTATGTCTGCCATGGAGAATTAAAAAAAAGTGGTCTTTTGGTCTTTAGGAACTTTACCAAAACTAGAATCAAATATTTTTTTTGAAATCCAGTTTGCGAAACTGTTTGTTCTAATAGAAACAAAAGTATATTTGCTAGGTTTAACTCCAAAAAACTATAGGTCTTTGAGACTTTCAGAAATTTATAAAAACTGGGATAAAATATTTTTACATCTAATTAGTGAAAACATTTGTCTGTTTCGAAACAAATTCTTGTGTATGTTATATTGTACAGTTTACCATTGTAAAGGAGTTTATACGACAGTAACAGAAAGTTAAGTAACACTATAACATCATATCAAAATTATTATTTCACAGGTTACCATGGTAATGGAGGTTATATGACAGTATCAGAAAGTGTAGTAACACTATTACTGGTTATTTACACCATTATTACACAAGTTACCATGGTAATAGAGGTTATATGGCAGTATCAAAAAGTGTAGTAACACCATTACTGGTTATTTACACCATTATTACACAGGTTACCATGGTAATGGAGGTTATATGACAGTGTCAGAAAGTGTAGTAACACCATTACTGGTTATTTACACCGTTATTACACAGGTTACCATGGTAATGGAGGTTATATGACAGTGTCAGAGAGTATACCATTAAAAGATATTTACATTATTATTACACAGGTTACCATGGTAAAGGGGTTATATGGCAGTATCAGAAAGTGTAGTAACACTATTACTGGATATTTACATTATTATCACACAGGTTACCATGGCAAAGGAGGTATTACCAGAAAGTGTAGTAACACAATTACGGGATATTAACATTATTATTACACAGGTTACTATGGCAAAAGAGGTATTACAAGAAACTGTAGTAACACCATAACGGGATATCTATATTATTATTACACGGGTTACCATTACAAAAGAGGTATTACCAGAAACTGTAGCAACACCATTAAGGGATATTTACATTTCTATTATTCGGGTTACCATGGTTAAGGAGTTATAAGACATGTCATAACGTGTAGTAACATCATAAAAGGATATTTACGTTATTATCACGCAGGTTACCATGGCAAAAAAGTATAACCAGAAAGTTTAGTAACATATTTACGGGATATTTACATTATTATTACACAGGTTACCATGGCAATGGAGGTATTACCAGAAACTGTAGTAACACCATTACAGGATAGTTACATTATTATTACACAGGTTACCATGGTAAAGGAGGTTTTATGACAGTATCAGAAAGTGTTGTAACACCATTACGGGATATTTGCATTATTATTACACAGGTTACCATGGTAAAGGAGGGTACATGACAGTATCAGAAAGTGTTGTAACACCATTACGGGATATTTACATGTCAGCATCGGAGGAAGCTGGATATAAGACAGTAGACTGTAATGGCAGAGACATGATAGGTACTGTATTAACGTATATATTGAAGTCGATTTGCAAATCAAAAAGACAACGTAGAACAGGTTGTAAGTTGTAAGTTGTGAATGACTGAAGTTACAGCTAACAAACTTTAATAAAACAATATTCTAATGTACGCATTCTACTATTTATTGAAAACATGGCCTTTTCATTTCGCCTCAAAGAAAGTCAGGGGGGCCATTGGAGTACCCCCGATGTCCATGTCTGGGTCTCCGTTCGCGTCCACATTAAGCATTGAGGTGCGTCTTTGATTTACTCAAAACCCCGGGAAAAATTAGGTCTCTTTATCTATATTTTACGCTTGAGTGGCTTTCATTTGAATTTACACCCAAGTTCATATCTCTAGAACTATTCATAGCAGGTTCATCTAAATGTGCATATGCATATCAAATGCTAGGTCAACATCCGGGGAAAATTAGGTAACTTTAACCTATATTTTCCGCTTGAGTGACTTACATTCAAATTTACCTATGAGTTCAGATATTAGTCACTGTACATGGTAGGATCATCTAACCTTGCTCATGCATGCATCTTAGATCGAAGGTTAATATCCTGGTACAATAAGGCCACTTTGAACTTAATTTTCTGGTAGAGTGACTAACATTCAAGTTTAATATTTTATATTGCTAAAGATTTAAAGTGAAACATAGTTTGTAAGAGGGAGAAAGATCACTAAATATTCATATAATTACATTTTATTGAAAACGTAATATATTTTTTTTTCATAATGAAAAATATATGAAAGTATAATGCACAAAAAAATAACAAAATACCGAAGTAACTGTGAATTTAGATTTCTGCATATGGCCATTTCGACAATTTATGCATCTCTAGTGCAGATAAAATCAAAGAATTTAGAAATCCATAAACCGAACTATATGTAAAGCTGACAGAGAACAAATTAACAATAGGATCTAAATAGAAAAGCCCAAATCAGGTAAGGACAGAGCGCTGCACCAGGAAGATGCTCCTTATTTTTATTTTTCAAAAATTGTCTTAAATTGAGATATTGCAAATTTCCAATTAAAATCAGTTTTTGGGTCAACATAGAAGTACTGGCTTCTGAGTGTGACCATTGTGAGATTTTGCCATTTAAAGCCCATTACTAAACAACTGCAAATTTTTCACAAGGATTTATCATGACACTTAGCACTTTGATTAGAACTAACAAACTCGAGAATAACTTGGTGATTTGCACTTGATTGACAATCGTTAAAATATGATTAAGGGCAATATCTCAATAGTTGTGCTTTATGTTATAAGTTTTATCAAAAATATCACATTGATAGATACTAAATAGTGTACAATTTCATTTTATTCTACGTGTCAGTAACTTTAGTTCAATATATAGTGGTTAAGGTCCAATACCGAACAAAAACAAACACTAAAAAAATATAGAATAACCATAGAAATCATCTCTAATAGTACTCTCTGGTCCAACACAGTAGAGTGACTCAGATCTAATGCTTGATTAATTTGGTGATATATTGTGACGAATTATTTAAGGGGTAACTGTGTCCAATCTCTGAAATGGTAAGTGATGTATTTTATCATCAGATTTGTATGGTCATTTCATTTTGTGGGATTCGTTTTCAAACTGGTGTAGATTGGTGAGAGAGGATGCATTACTACTGTGCATTTGCTTGAAGATGTCTTGTGTATTATTGTTTTCTATTGGAAATGTAAAGCTGTTTTATTACAATAGTCATCGAGGGTATTCAACAACCCAGTAGTAGATACTTAGGTGTTTACTCTAAAACCGATTTTATTAAGAATCTTGCAACATCAAAATGTTAGAAAGAATTGCCCAAAACTAAGGAGTATCTCCCTCTTGTATAGCTTTGTCCTTATTTCCTTATTTTGGCTTTCATTTAGATCTTTTTGGTTATTTGTTCTCCATCAGATTTTACAAAGTTTGGCTCATAATTTTCCAGATATTATGGTTTGATCTGCACAGAAGAGACATAAGTTGTTGAAATGGTCATTTGTAGAATTTAACTAACATAAATTTTAGTATTTTGCTATTTATTGCATGCATAAGAACAGTGACAAGGGGACACTCGGCTGTTAAGTTCTCATTTTTTCACATCAGTAATAATTACAGTCATGGACCTTTTCCAAGCATAACAATAGTTAATATTTTACGAAAGGATATGGAGTAAATGAACATGAGACCATAACACATATGTTAACTCCAACTGCAATAATTTACAAAGTATCATTTACAATGTAACTAAAGTATTCAAAAACGTTTACCTTAGATGTGTTGTATTATTTACATGTAGATACATTTTGTTCTTTGCGAAACATATTTATACAAAATGGTTTCAAACTATTTCATTATTTCAGGCTTCTGTAAAATGCAGGCTTCAGTCAGAAAAGGACAGAGATGGAGTACAGCTAAAGCTTATCTTAGACCTGTTATGGAGAGACAAAATTTACACATCTCTATTAAATCCCTTGCGACAAAGGTAGGTACAGATCAATGGATATAAAAGACTTTGTCTCATGTGCATTTACTCCATAACCTTTCACTATTTAGCGAATGGAATAAAAGTGTAATTGTTTGAAATTATTGCCCATTGATTGTGTGACAAGTCTATATCTGATAATATACACTACTCAACAAAAGAAACCATACACAGATGTTATAAAAAATTCTTTTACTTTCTGGTTGAAAACCATTACTCGTAGAGAAAATGTTTTTGCACATAAGAAACAACATTATGTCCAAAAATGTCTTTTACAATTGGTCAATCATCTCCGGTCATGGTCAAGGTCATTTTCTCGAATAAGTGTTCGAAACGTAAATAGTGATTAAGTTCACACTTCTTACCAAATCGTCACATTTTCGAATTGACTGACTTGAAAATTGTTGCATTTAGATCATATTGGTTATTTGTTCTCTATCAGTTTTTAAACATCTTTGAGTTTATGGTCTTCCAAACATTTAGATTTTATCTGCACTGAAGAGACATAAATTGTCGAAATGCGCATATGCAGAAAGTAAATTCACAGTAACTTCGGTATTTAGTTATTTGCTATGACTACCGTTCTTTTAACATGATAATGAATCGTGAGGGCAGAAATCAACCTTGACGGTCTGACCGCCCAATAAGTCATTGCGCACGTTGATTTTGGAATGAACGGACATTGAGATTGATTTCCACTTTTTTAAGATGGCAAATTATTTACCTGATAAAGTGTCCCGATAATTGACATCAAACAATTTAAAATCATTCATCATTAGCAAAAATCCTTTCATTCCGAATTTTCATCGTATCCGTTTTGGAATGATTTAAAAAACAAAAACAAATGCATTTTGACTTTGAATACAGGTTACAAATGCGCAATTATTCATAATGCTATTACCATAGGGGGGTATCCCACTTTGACGCAATTCTAAAAATAGATGCAACCGAATTTCAACTCCGGGGGTCCATCTAATAATTTGTCGGTACTGAGATCTTTCAAATTTCGGAATGAAAAATGGGGTTCCCATTGCTCTTCTTGGTGAAAATTGGGGCTATAAAAAGGGTCGGTATTTTTATGGAAAATATTTTAAATCCGACTCCTGACATAAACATATCCGAGATCCAGGTAAAGATATAAAAACTGAATAAGTATTAATGAATTCTATATTACTAATGTATAGGTGATTTTATTATAATTAGTTTCCACCAATCGTACGTACTGCAATGATTAATTCTGAATTTCATCTTGGGGTAAAAAGCTAAATGCATTCCGAACAACATTAATTGCGCAATTGTAACCTATACGGTAACTCAAAACATCGGAATGTAACCATTTGTATATTGCAAGTTAGTTTTATGTTATAGGAGCTCTTCTATCTATACTTCAAAGAATAGTACCGGTTTATTTATTTTTTGGAATTTTTTCCATAAGACACCCCCTTTCGAAAAATATGTCGTCTTCTGGAGACATTACGGTATTATTCTTTCTTGTTCGTAGGCATTCTCGTCCTTTTGCCCTTAACATTTGTAGAAGTTGAGCAGTCATCCAGTTTGATGAATATGAAATTCACTTCTATTATCATAAAGCCATATTTGGAAATACGTCAATTTTGTACAAAAGTACAATTTTGAAACAGACTATAACTACAAAAATGGAAAAAGTTGCGTAAAACATGGTTAAGAGCCAGATTACTTTATTTAATATAAACCATGTCAAGCAAACAGAAGTTACTTCTCGATTTGCCTTTTATGGTAAAGGGGGCACTTTTTGATATATATGCCGTTTTCACGAATTTCTTCAAAATTTTCTATTTTAAAACCAAGATTTTTTCCTACAAAAACACGTTTTAATTTACGAAAATCTACCTTGTGTGTTGTATTATATCTTATTCAACATAATCAAACGTTTAATTGCAACTCGCATGCTTAAAATTCTATACAGAACCGGTTATCGTAGCATACCCATTCTCCATGTTGCAAAATTGTAGAAATCTGGAAATAGACTATAGCTACGACGTCACATAGTTTATAAAGTTTTACTTATGCTGAATTGTGCTTTTACATAAATAATAATAATTTAATACTATAAAATAAGTTTTAATATTCGAGAACATGAAAATTCTGGTTTTGGTATAGGTTACAAATGCGCAATTATTCATAATGCTATTTCCATAGGGGGTGCCCCACTTTGACGCAATTCTAAAAATAGATGCAACCGAATTTCAACTCCGGGGTCCATCTAATAATTTGTCGGTACTGAGATCTTTCAAATTTCGGAATGAAGAATGGGGGTTCCCATTGCTCTTCTTGGTGAAAATTGGGGCTATAAAAAGGGTCGCTATTATTATGGAAAATATTTTAAATCCGACCCCTGACATAAACATATCCGAGATCCAGGTCAAAGATATAAAAACTGAATAAATATTAATGAATTCTATATTACTAATGTATAGGTGATTTTATCATAATTAGTTTCCACCAATCGTACGTACTGCAATGATTAATTCTGAATTTCATCTTGGGGTAAAAAGCTAGATGCATTCCAAACAACATTAATTGCGCAATTGTAACCTTTCAAAAAGCTAGTCTGACGTCAGTATTCTTTTACTTAGGCAATAAATCGTATATTTTGTTTGATGATTTACCAGAATATCCTAGCTACATGCTCGTAACGGTAACCAAACAAACCCACTATATAATTCATCTGAGGCGGGGACCCAGACAATTTGAAAAGGGGGGTACCAATTAGAATTTTAAGGAAATTTCGCCGAGCGGATCGAGGCGCGAAAATTTTTAGGGTATTTTCTTACTTAAACACCAGGATATTCATTAAAAAATACATAATTGTCCAGAAAAAAAGGGGGGTTCCAACCCCCGGAACCCCCCCCCCCCTTGGATCCGCCAATGCATCTATTGCTGTTCTCCTGGAAGGAAAGACATACTTAACAAAAGAACTGGTTTCTTCGTCTTTTATTCCGACAGAACCAGTAAAAAACTTACATAAAAGGTTAATGTATAAAATAATGCGTGTTTATTTAAATGCCAACAGCACGCTTAAAGAATGGTATCTACTGTCATTTAAGATATTATCGCGAAAAAATCAATAAATGAACATCACGATCGTAAGTGTTTAATTTTATTAAAATGCAATGATATTGTTGCAACCTTATATTATTCAAATGAACACATTACACTTTATTGACCGTCATGCAATGTAAACATGGATGCCTTACCGGATGTTCATTTTCTGATTCTAATTCTGTCTGACGTCAGACACTTGGAATTTCGGAATACAAACATATTTGCAAAATTAACGTTCTTTTGTGATGATTTTGAAACATACGTGATGATTTTAACTTCCCAATTGTGAACTTTCCCTTTCTGAGCAGCAATATACCTACCTCTCCAGCCTATGGAGTGTACATTTCACAGTTGATTCGTTACTGTCGGGCATGCAGTTTATACAGTGACTTTTTAGTTAGAGCAAAAACACTGTCCCAAAAGCTGCTTAGTCAGGGATTTGTTCAGCCTTTGTTACTTTCATCCCTTCAGAAATTCTATGGCCGTCACCATGACATCATTGACAGATATGACGTATCTGTGTCCAAAATGAAAACGGACATTTTCAGCTAGATTTCACGTCTTCGCGGATTTGACATAATCGGATTTGACTCAACCCTGGATTGACTCACTGATAGTGTGACGGGTGCCGCTAGCGGAGCAGGACATGCTTACCCTTCCGGAGCACCTGATGTCGCTCCCGGTTTTCATGGTTGTTCACACTATGAGTGCCTTAGTTCTTAATGTTATCTTTTTATTTCCGTGCATTGTTGCTGTCTCACGTCCTTGTTTCGTCTTTGTTTTTATCTGTTACCGTTTTTGCCATGTCTTTGGACTTCGATTTTTGTAGTCATCGTTTCCCTTGTTCCTTCGGTATTCTACTGCCGTTGTTTTTTGTTGAGCAGTATTTATTTCAAGTGCTGTTCGAATAGTTTTGTTTTCATATTTTGTTATAAATACCTTTTAGTTTGAAAGTTTTCGATTTTAAGCCCCTGCACCATAAAATATAAAATAAAACGTAACAACTAGACATAAACAGAGCTTTCAGTCAAAATTTTAGGAAATCTCTTGTAAATTATAAGGAAATGCATTGCACTAAAATAAACATTTAAATCGCAAAGTCTGACTATTTTCACATGGTCATTCCAACCAATTTACGATTTACATTAAAAACTCCTGGTAATAAAATATATCTCTTATTGTACCTTAAATGTCAAGCTTTGAGGCATTGTACACTTTACTTGAATGCCATTCACCCATTATTTCTGCCTTACATTTTGATACCTCTTTTTACTCACGGATGAACTTCTTTTACAACAAATAAGGGTTTCTTGTTTTGATACTGTGTTACCTACCTATGTAGTCTTGTACAATTCCTAACCTCTACTCTTTGTTGAAAATTGTTAAATTTTATGTACTTTGTTGAATTTGAGGCAATTATCTTTCAATATTTGCACAAACATATACTTCTAAATATGGTTGTTGCAGAAATCAGTATGATCCAAACCATCATGGTATAGTAATGTACACTAGGAATAAATATGCCTGTTACTAATTAATCTGTAGAGCAAAACGGCGGTTGGATTTAGATCTATTTAAATGTATTATTGCAAAGATAATAATAATATACTTAGAAAAATTGAGAGTCTCATTAATTAATATCTGAATTTTTCTTTTCAGTGCTGTTTTCATGTTATGCATATCTTTCTTTGTTTTTACGATGTTGTCATTGTACTTAGATATCTAAAGACACTTATTTTATATTGTTTTTATCCTGCAATATATAAAACAACCTCATTTATATAGAAAATAATCTAAAAATGAATTTTTGGAGGATTTCTGTTTGTCCATAAGTACCGGAAGTAGGCGTGGCTTAAATAGATATCCTGTATAGTGTACAAGATACAGCTGTGCAGGATACAGTACACCGGTACAGCAATGTACATAGGGCTTTATCTGTGTAGTAAAAGCTACCATTACATAATAAAACAGAAACACGTGTAAAGAAATAATATCACTACTACAAAAATACTGATATGTGAAAATATCTTAATTAAGAGTATTTCGCATTGTTTATAGATAACAAAATGCCGAAGTTGCTGTTAAGGTGTCTCAGTGGTATTATTCCGCCATTTTTGTCTAATAATTGTTCATTTAGGTGTCATTCATTAAGAAATTTAACAAAATATTTATTTAAAATGAAAAGAAAGTGAAAATGTAATAAAAATTTATATTCCTAATCATTTTTATTATATTTTCGTTACAAAAACGTGAGCTAAAACACACGAGCTTGAAATCTGTTGCTGGATTTACAGAACACAGAAATTATTCAGGGGAGATAATTTGATAAAATATTTTAAGAAAGATATCACTAGAGAAATTAACATTTTTCAATTTTTCTCTCTTATTTCAACGGTGACCCCTAATTTTTATTTTTTATATGTTAACTACATAATGATAATTAAACACATGCAAAGTATGAAAAAATTCTATAATAGATGTTTCAAGCTATCCTCTCATATGATCATTTTCCCTATCATTTCTATGTAAAATCCTGAAATTTTCAATTTCAGATTTTGCGCTTAAATGCACGGTGACCCCGAAATTTTATTTTACATTTTGAACAATAATACAATTGTGCTTCTACACAGAAAATTTCAAGAAATTCTATAATAGGAAATTAATACCCTGCAGACACCTTAATTTGGTAGATGGATTCAATAAATCTATCATTAAGAAATCAATGTAGAAAAAATAAGCTGTCATCACCGACTTCGACACATTTCTATATTCAGCAAAAAGTGTTGAAGACAAATATTTCCTCTTAGAACAGAGGAATCCATTGATTTCACAGTTCAAGATTTTTCTGTCTTACACAGAGGTTAAAACAAGCGACATGCATTTATTCTCGCCTCCAAATGATCAGTAAAGTGTACATGAATCGAAAGGTTAATAATTTAATGCAATTTATTATAATATTAACTGCATTTGAAAGACAAAAATTGAATTAAAACACATCATATCTTCTTAAAAGAACTTGGTCGCATGCTCAATGACGTCGGGAATTCATCGATATCAAAGATGACATTTCTGTGTTGATTTTATTAATTTTTAGATGCTGCTGGAGAGAGAGAGAATCAAACACCAGTGAGAGTACCAGACGAAAGATCTAAGACACCCTCGGATAAGATTTCTACCGTCTCAAACTTATCAAGCTTCGTCCGAATACTTGAAATCGTACTATTGGTTGTCTAATTTTTTTTCTGTTTTGCACTCTACCTGGTGTAAGATTCATATTTTAAGATCCCATTACAAGGCAGAGTTGTTACTGGAGTATTTGTGAATTTTTTCTAGATAATTATAGAAAATAAAAAAGCAGTAGGAATAGAACTGATAAAGGATGGTATAAAGAAAAGAGTAATGACGAACAAAGAAGTGATAGTGTCAGCTGGAAGTGTGAATTCTCCACAGTTACTGATGCTTTCTGGGATAGGACCAAAACAACATCTGGAGAAGTTTAATGTAAGTGCTTCTGGTTTCTGGTTATTTTTGTCTTACTTTTTCATATTTGTTGAATTGTTGAATGTACGGCTTCTGCCATTGAAAGGCATGTATAACCACACATTCTCTTCCATGTTTCAGGTAATTTATCTGTAGTAACTGTATGTAAATTCCATCACTTTATGCAAGCATTGCTTGTTTTGTCTGTCCGCCGTTCGACTGCAAACGTAGGTCGTAAAATGGTATGAATGATAATATATTGATAAGGTGAGCTACAAAGGTAGAATACATGATAACGAATGCCAACAATGATGAAAATTATCTTTTCATACCTGTTAGCAAAGGAAAATTCAGCAAGGACTACCTGTGGATTTGAACCGCTACTTTATTGTCACCTATGGCAACACCACCTGCACTATTTCCAAAGCTCTAGACCACCTAGGCTATATAAAGATATAGCTTTCTGTAACCGGGTCATTTTAATCACTGTTTGCAGACATATTGTCACTGTTCCAGGTCACCTATTGAATATGTTATCATTCATAATACATCGAGTTGTGTGCAACATTATCGTCTATATACTTAATGCATTTTATCAAAATACCGAAGTTACCGTTAATTAATTTTCTGCATATGCGCATTTCGACAACTTATGTCTCATCAGTGCAGATCAAGCCAAAATATTTCCCATATACTTTCTCCTGTCTATTTCCTGTATAACACATTGTTCGTCGCGCACTATGTTACAACTCTGGTTTTCCCACGAAAAGGAATGAACCGATTACAGAAAGCTATCCGAGTCGTCTAGAGCACTGGACATATTGCAGGCGGTGTCGCCATAGATGGCAAAGTATGGATTCAAATCCATTCATAGACCTTACTGTGCTGTCCGATGCTACCAGGTATAAAAAGATGATTTTCATCACTGTTGGCATTTGGAATTATATATTCTACCTTTGTAGCTTACTTTTTCAATACTTTATCTTTCGTAAATTGCAATGGTCCTGTTGTCGTTGTCCTCATTCTTGTCTGTAGACACTTTGTTGTTATATAAAATGACAAAAAACACCTAATTGAGTATTTGTCATAAAGTTTGCTGTATTTTATTATCATCTATCGGATATAATTGGGTTTCTGTCAGTGTGAATACATTTTACACCACATATACCTCTTCTGAGACAAATGGCCCAAAAGGGGCGAATCTCAAAGATGATACTTTTTTAAAAAATTTAGTCCGATTTTGAAGTATTTTTTTTCAATTATTCCTCATAGAATTAATATAGCACTTTACCATCAAACTTCTGATATGTTTCTTTTTCAAACAATTAGGAACTAAACATGGTCGAAACTTGCTAATGTTTAAATTAAATTGAAATTATTTTTCATTGAAATTTATTTTTTTGTTGTATTTCTCTTGATACAAGTTTTCAGCAAACATTAACAGAACTGGAATATTCTTTAACGTTTGCAAGCTAAAAATTTCCTATCGCTATATATGTTTTTTTTCTCTTGTCTCTATTGGTGTTTTTCTAATGCAGTTCATTTGTAAATAGTGGCATGTGATTGTAGGTTTTGGCCAACGTAGGTGTTAACTGTTTTCCTGTGTTTGTAATTCAAGGGACCAAAATTTGCAATTTTCACCTTTATTTTCTACTTTATTTTGGGTTGCGATTGAACTAGAATTAATATGCAAGTTGAGGTAGAAACGATACTTTTTACAAGTTCCCGCAATTTGTGTCAGGTAACTACAATACGACAAAAACGATGATCGCAAAAAAGGGATAGAATATGATTATTTAATAATGTTTTCATCGAAGAAATGGTCTCATCTCATCAAGTTAATAATTAAATAGGTTAACGAATCAGCAAAACAGATATTTGTAAAAAGAACCATGCTAAGACCGAAAATGGCGGAAATACAATTGCGGTTTTTTTTATACCGATAGCAGTTTTTCTTAATTTGAATCGCAGTATATGATTACAATTTACATTATGTTTTTGTACGAATATGAAATAAAATGTAGTCAAGTAAGTATTATTTCCCTTTTATTGCTATATCGTATGTACAAATGTGCGTTTACGGAATATGAACAGTATAAAACTCAAAAGGGTAATATACGATTTATAACAATATTTTACTAGAAATCTTTCGTCGTTATCTGTGCTATTTTGTTACGTTTAGTTTTGTCTTTGTCGATGATCTTTGTGATACAAGTTTGCCGTTTTGATATCCTTGTTCAAATAGATAGATCTTTCACTTTGGTCTTGTTTGAGGGTTAAAGAAGTAACATGTAGCATAGATTTTAATTGGTTTTGTCTTAGGGTAAGAAAATGACATCTCCCAAGCAGCCACCCAACCTCATTTTACTTAGTACTGCAATGAACATTTAACTATTTGCGGCATGTCAATAGCACTAGCTGTAGAGTTACTACCGGACACTATCGCAATTGAATGGGTTTGGCGCGTCATTTCTTTGCGGTCGACAATTTTTACCGGTAGTTGTCACCTGCTTTGTCTTTTTGCAGCAAGGAAAATGGCTCTTGAAAATTTTATTCGGTAAATTATTAGTATGTTATTAACCATATTTGCAAAATAAATTTATTATTTTTTTCCTCGGCTTTTATCAATTGCTGCTGGCGTTGTGAATGAGGAAACAATCTAAAGGTGTTTGGGCATGAACTCTTCATTTATGCATATGCAGAAAATAAATTAACAGTAACTTCGGTATTTTGTTATTTATTTGACTTTTATTGTATTCAGAGTTTTACATAAATTTGAAAACTAATTGACAATATTTTCTTTGAAGTTGACATTGTCTACAGAGAGCTTATTTGGAATGCGTCCTTTTCTTCCGTATTTTTGGAACGTACTAGCCCTTTAAGTCCGTCGAATTACTCGGATAAAAACGCAATGATTTGCGACGTCATTAATGACTTACAAAACCTAAAAGCTCGATTTCACAGGAATTTTGCCACGTAATAAAGGTATTACAAAACAGTAAAGATTAAGAAAAAAGAAATAATTATAGGATATGCTTTTAACCAAACTTTGCCTGAATCATTATCAAAAGTATATAAATTCAAACAACAAAATACCGAAGTTACTGTACATTTATGTCTCATCAGTGCAGATAAAATTTAAATATTTGGAAGACCATAAAATCAACGATGTTTAAAAGCGGATAGAGAACAAGTAACCAATTATGCTCTAAATGGAAAGCCAATACTCCTCAGTTTTTTTTTTCAACAAAATTTGAATAATGTTTTTTGAACAAAAGCAAAATCATGTTCAACTAGTCAAAAGACCAAACAATATGGCTACTAATAGATCTACATTCCTTGGAATTTTGAAGAAAATCTAAGGACCCATTCAGGAGATATAATCTTTTTCTGTAAAAGGAATAGGAGCGGTAAGGGCATTATTTGGCATGAAAAATAAATTTGATTGAATTCACAGACTCTTCTCATTGAAATGTTCTATAGGTATGGCTTTTCAGTAAACAGTTGCATTTCTCAAATGTTTTGAGTGTAGAAGAAAATACAAATTGAAGATTTTGTCAAAAATGATAAATTTGACCTATTATGACTACTTTTTCTGTATAGAAAATATAGAGCACATGCAAGAACCACAAAAAATATTTATATGAGAGGTTCAATTCATTTGTACTAATAAGTTTGTAAATTATCTAATTGGTTCTTGTGTGTGCTCGATTTTTCTGGTTAGGAAAACTGTTCTAAAACCTGCAAAATTCGATATATTTCTGTGAAAATGCTCAAAAATAGCCTTTTCATAAACTGTACCTATTGTGACGTCATTGGTTCTAAGTTTTGTATTTTTAATAAAAGTTGGATATCAACTTTGGTACGAACATGAAAGAAAATCTTGAGGTGCAACTTAAAAATTCACTCGAATCTTGGGCCAAATCAACCCTTTATCGCACCTTGTCCTTTTCACACTTTTTAAGGTTTTCATTATTGATATTACAAAAAAATGAGACATAGGTTAGGTTTTAATTACAAAAAATGTTCAGCAAATTAAAACCTACCTGTCAAGCATTTTTGAAGAACATGTGAATAACCTTAAAGAATTCATAAATAATTTTTGTATTCAACAAATGGACTTACATTTCAAAATCTGTTGACGATAGAAGTTTAGATTTAATAACCAAATGTTATTAACTACGTTTGTATCACAACTTTGAGATTACAGGAGTTATTTCAAGCACACAGACATTAAAATGTAAAAGGGGCGACTTTTATATAATGTAAAAACATCTTAAGAGCGCAGGAAAAGATTCAAAGAAATTATAGTAATAATGCTAGAGCAGTAGATGATGATTTTGTTGTTGACTTTTTTTTGGTATTTTTTTTCCTTAGATGAAAATTTTGTAATTGTTAAATTTATTATCTCCCCTAAGTTAAAGTTCTTGTTTTTGAATGATAAAACATTCGTTTAGCATTATTTATCTAAACTGAATATATCGAAACTAAAATTATATAAGAGCAATGAAAGGTTCTGAATTAAACGAACATGAGACAAAATGGTTGAACCAGGCACCGGAACAACGCTCTTATTGTTATTCTTCATCTTGAAGTCACGATGAGTTTTTAATATTGAACTTTGCTCTCACCTGATAGTTAGTTAAAGACGATCCTTATATATGTCTATTTCATATTTAAACAACGGCAGTAGAATACCGAAGGAACAAAGAACAACATTACATAAATCAAAGTCCAAAGACAAGGCAAAAGCAAGAACACCAGAAGACGGAAGACCAGAGTGACATCAGGTGCCCCGGAAGGGTAAGCATGTCCTGCTCTGTATACAGCACCCGTAACACGGTCAGCGAGGCATATGTTATGAAAGATCTGTAAGCTTACTGATTTCTAACCCTGAGACAAAACCAATTGCAAACCATGGTATGTGTTACTTCACTAATCCTCAAACAGTACCAAGGTGAAATTTTGAAAAGCTTTTGTATTAACGTTAGTATTCAACCATGGACAAGGACAAATCGGTACCACAAACATCACTGACTGACGAAGACAAAACTAAAACTTAACAAGACAACACAAAAAACTTAAGCACTGACAGTGTGAACTCCCATAAAAATCGAGAGCGACATCAGGTGGTCTGGGAGGGTAAGAAGTCCTGCTCTGTATACAGCACCCGTCACACTGTCAGTGGGGTAATCCATGGTAAAGTCAAAACCGGAAATGTCAATCCGGAAAGACGTGAATCATTTGTGACACTGACATTTCATATTTATCTATGATGTCGTGGCCATAAATTTTTTGAAGGGACGAAAGTAACAACCGCTGAACATATCCCTGACTCAGCAGTTTTTGTGAGAGTGCTTTTGCTCTTTCCACAAAGTCACTGTATATACTGCACGCTCTACAGTAACGAATTAATTGTGAAATATGCACTCCATATGACGGGGATGTTGGTATATTGCTGCAGAGAAAGGAAAAGTTCACCATTGGAAAGTAAAAATCATCACGTTTGTTAAATAATCTAGTTTTCAGACGTCCATGTTCGACAGGGTATAACAAAAGGTCAAGGTATGAAGCAGAATTGGGTATATCGATTGTCTCCTTAATATGTGAAATATTTAATTTTATTTGTCTAGATTCTTTAATTGTGAAGATAAAAATTTCATTCTTTACTATTTTTACGTGGACAAGAACAGAATATGAAGATAATTTAGGACCAGGCATGAAAACAGACCCAATGCAGTGGCGGATCAAGACTTTCTGCTAAGGTTGGGGCTAACCAGTAACTTTTCCATAAGGGGTCCGGAACCCAATTTTTCTTTTAAAACCCCTGGGAATTTGAAATATTTTCCAACCCAAAAGGGGGGGTGGGGCAGTACACCCGCCCACCCCCTAAATCCGCCACAGCAATGTACTGTTTCATGTTATCCTTGAACATTTGCCGAATTCAGCAGATTTTAAGGCAAACCCCTGCCAAATTTTGCTTTAAAGGTTGCCCAAAATTGGTTATAATGGATATTTCAGATTTTATTTGGCAAAACAACCATATTAAAAGACCTAGATTGCAAAAAAATGTATTCTGCTACATGTTTTGTATTGATTTTAGTACATGTGGAATAAATAAGGTTTAGTGATAGGGTGTTTATACTTTATATATGACTTCCCTATGATTAGAGCTTTCTATAAGTACCATAGTTGTAGACATTTTGACTTTGACCTTGCTTAAATGGTAATCTAAAAAATTGAATCCTGTATCTTGCAGTTATTCCTTTAGTTGTAGGGAGTTCATAATTATCTTGTAATTTTTATATTACACATTTGATTTTTTCAAATCATGTAAATTCCGAAAATGTAAAATTTTCAAATTTATTGCACAAGGATGTCACTCTAATCCCCAGTGAGCTTTTTTGTCTTCTGACACCTACTGTTTTATTCTTTTTTAGCTCGCCGGGACGAATTATCGGAATGCTATTGCTATTCCCCCAGAATCGGCATTGTCGGTGTTGTCGTCAGCAAAAATTTTAACCTTGCTTCTAGTATGGAGACCTACAGAACTAGGATTTTCATATTTGATACCTGACTTCTTTACAGTTAGAACTTACCGGAGGTATCTGCTTTGTAGATGCCATGAGAGTATAAGAAAAATTCGTTATGCTTCATAGCGTGCTATGGTGTTCATATTTGGGATGTGACTTTTTTAGCTCACCTGAGGGTCAGTGTGAGCTTTTGCCATCACTTGGCGTCCATTGTCCGGCGTCCGTTAACTTTTCATATAATCATCTTCTCCTCTGAAACCACTGAAACAAATTCAACCAAACTTTACAGGAATGTTGTACTAAAGGTCTTTTACAAAGATTGCTCATTTCATTCCGATCCGATGAAAAACATGGCCGCCAGCGCGGAACTTAGGTTTAACATTGGACCCTATGGGAAAAATAACATTTTCATCTTTTTCCCCGAAACAGCTGTAGCAAATTCAATCAAACTTTTCAGGAATGTTGTACTAAAGGTTCTTTACAAAGATTGCTCACTTCGTTCCGATCCGATGAAAAACATGGCCGCCAGTGCGGAACTTAGGTTTAACATTGGACCCTATGGGAAAAATCACATTTTCATCTTTTGCTCCGACACAACTGTAGCAAATTCAACCAAACTTTTCAGGAATGTTGTACTAAAGGTCCTTTACAAAGATTGCTCATTTGTTCCGGATCCAAAAAAAAGACATGGTCGGCAGCACAGATGATGGTTTAACATAGGACCCTATGGGAAAAATCACATTTTCATCTTCTTCTTTGAAACTTCTCAAGAAAATTCAACCAAACTTTACAGGAATGATGTACTAAAGGTTCGTAACAATGATTGCACATTGTGTGACGATCTGGTAAAAAACATGGCCGCCAGCACGGAACATAGTTTTACATTGGATCCTACTGGAAAATCACATTTTCAGCTTCGCCTCTGAAATCACTGAAGCAAATTCAACCAATATTTACAGGAATGATGTACTAAAGGTCCTTAACAAAGATTGCTCATTGTGTACCGATCCGATGAAAAACATGGCAGCCAGCACGGAACATAATTTAACATTGGACCCTATGGGAAAATCACACTCTGAAACCACTGAAGCAAATTCAACGAAACTTTACAGGAATGATGTACTAAAGCTCCTTTACAAAGATTGGTCATTTCGTTCCGATCCGACAAAAACATGGCTGCCAGCCCGGAACATAGTTTTACATTGAACCCTGCGGGAATAAATCACATTTTCATCTTCTCCTCTGAAACAACTGAAGCAAATTCAATCAAACTTTACAGGAATGATGTTTGGAAAGTCCTTAACAAAGATTGCTCATTTGGTAACAATCTAATAAAAAAACATGACCGCCAACACGGAACATAGTTAAACACAGAACCCTATATGGGAAAATCACATATTTATCTTCTTCTCTGAAACCGCTGAAGAAAATTCAACCAAACTTTAGGGGAATGATGTGTAGAAGGTACTTTACAAATATTGCTCATTTCATTTCGATTCGGCAAAAAGCATGGCCTCCGCTGCAGAGCAAAGTTTTAACATTGGAGCCCGGTATGAGAAAACCATACTTTTCATCATCTTCTCTGAAACTATTCAAGCAAATTAAACTAAATGTATAGAAGGTCCTTTGCAAAAATTGCTCATTTCAATAGGTTCAGACAAAAAACACGGTGGCTAATTGAGAACATAGCTAAATATGAGACCCCATTGGTAATAAAAACATATTTTTGGTCTTGCATGTATGACGGATGCTGTTAACAGAGCAGGACATGCTTACTCTTCCGGAGCACCTGATGTCACTCTCAGTTTCACTGGAGTTCACACTGTGAGTGCCTTTGTTCTGAATATTGTAATTTCTGTTTCTGCGCTTTGTATCTGTCTAACGTTATTGTTTTTGTGTCTAAAGTCATTTTTTTCTGTGTTTTCGATTTTGCCCTGTCTTTGGACTTCGATTTTTGGTTTCTGTGCCTTCGGTATTCTACTGCCGTTATGGCATAGAAACATTTTGTCAGGTTAGCGATACAGGCTCAGTCTCTGAGCCTGTGGTTTCTTTTTAAGATTTTGGTCATGGAGTTAGTAGTCTACCTGTATGGGTTTTATCCGTATGTTTATTATACTATAGTGAAACGGGACAAAGAAAGGGGAGGTTTGGGTACCCATAAACCGGTTAAACCATACCGCTGGCTTTTGCTAATGCCGGTACCAAGTCCGGCTGTCCCGAGTTCCTATCGTTGTTTACTTTTGTCTTTTGTATTTTTATTGTATTTTTTTCTTGTGCAGTTCCTATTTACTTTGTGGCATGTGGCTATGGTTTGATGAAAGCTGCACGGCTGAACCAAATAAGTAAGCATTTTGACCTTTCCCTGAGGACAATTTACAAAACGTTTAAACTTGC
This sequence comes from Modiolus philippinarum, assembly GCA_002080025.1. Classification (NCBI taxonomy): domain Eukaryota; kingdom Metazoa; phylum Mollusca; class Bivalvia; order Mytilida; family Modiolidae; genus Modiolus; species Modiolus philippinarum. The sequence continues at coordinate 37,637 of MJUU01053551.1, forward strand.
TTTTACAACCTGGTCATTTAGTACTATGTTGTGTGACTTGCTTATGATGAGAAATTTACTTGTAACCATATTTGAAGACATTTTGACCTTGACCTTTCCCTGAAGGTTTAAAAAAAACTTAAACATTGTTTCTAGAAGCTGGTCATTAAGTCATTTATATTTGGCATGCGACTTGCATATGGCGAGAGCTTAACTGGAGGTCTTGTATTTGTAGGCATTTTTCATTTACCTTGTCCTGAAGGCAATAAAAAAGCCTTCTAACTCTCAGTTTAGAAGCTGGTAATTAAGTGTTTGAGTGTTTATATTTGATATGTGTTTTTCTCGTTATAAGAGCTTCGTTGAGTTGCCATATTTGTAGACATTTTGACCTTGACTTTCCAAAACGGATCAATAAAGTCTGTTAGTAAAATGCCAGAAGTTTTGCATACGTCTTACCATTTTTATGCCATGAGTGGCAAAATGGGACAAAAAAAAACACTTTTAAATTATACTTTATTTGTACTTGTAGCAGATTCTCATTGAATTTATTTCTTTTGATTCATTTTGACACAAGGATAGGAAGTTTGTCAAGGAGAATCAATTTATTTAATGTTATGTCTTCGTTTCTTCGTTTTTCCGACGTTACCATTGTCCTTGGATTGTTCTTTTCAGACTGACGGTTCGGTTCTCACTTACTTTAATTCTTATCGTTTCTGAACTATAAAAGTATAAAAGGGTATCAAAATTTGTTTCTGAACTATAAAAGGGTTTCAAAATTTCACTACATTGTGTCTTAAACTTTATTATGTCTACTGGCATGCACTGTCAAAAATTTAATTAATATACCCATGTTCAATGTGCTACAGTTCTAACATGTTGTACCCTTCTCTAGCGTTTCAAGTTTTAATTTCAGATTCCAATTCATTCTGACTTGCCAGTTGGATTAAATTTACAAGATCATATGTACTTAGGGGTACCAGTAAAGATAAACGTTTCTTATGGCGTTGATTTACAAAAGGCTACTAGTGTACGAACTTTATTAGAATACTTCTTACTCGGAAAAGGTTTGTATTTATACACTGAAAGAACGAAAACCATCTTAAATAAGCAAATAAAACATATGGAGTAAATGTACATGGGACAAAATCGCTATAAATACATGGTCAGATTAAGCAAGTGGAACACAGCTTTCATCTTCTTCAAACTTAAAGTATATCAAACCAATTTAATTTGTATGTTTTGTGCATACACCAATTTTGTAAAATTAAGATATTGAAAGTCTTAAAATACAGCTGCCTCGACGGCCCGCCCGAAATGCTGATCAAAAATGTTCTTGGTTGGTGGATGTCCTTAGGGACTTACAGTCCAACAGCAGATACATCGGCCCAGACGTAAAAAAATTAGGAAGAAACGAAGTTGGATTGTTTAGACTGACAGTTCGATTCTCACATACTTTACTGTGATTCTAGACCCAGATGGAAATTGAATCTATTTAGTGCGGATCCAATCAACAATCTGGAATTCCATAAACTAAAATGAACAAATAATAGGATATGGAGTAAATGTACAAAGGAAAAAATCCATAAACCTAAATATATGTATGAGTGAAGGCTAATTGAAAACATGTAACGAATATGATCCAAATGAAAAATACAAACGAAGGAATGAGCTATGCACAAGTACAAGAGAGATATCCTCTAGCTTTCAACATAATTTTCTGAAATTTAGATATTGCAAGAGTCAAAATATAATTAGTGTTTGGGCTACCTCCGATGTACAGAGTACTGGGTTGACAAATACCCTAAGAAACTTGCAGTCTGCCAGCAGAAGCATTAGCCCAGTGATAATAACTGGATCCAAAATTATTTTAGAGAACAGCTATATTAATTTAAAGTATATATGGCATATTTGATACCTTCTTACTAAGAATGGTAACCTTGGTTTCGAGCAGCTGTTTGAAGTGGCCACAAGAAAACTTATTTTATCATATCATTTTATCATGAGGAATCACTTCAGGGACTCGTCGTAAAAGATCATAGAATAAAAGATGCTATATCATTCAATCGCAGAATGGTAACCTTGGTTTCAAGCAGCTGTTTGAAGTGGCCACAAGAAAACTTATTTTATCATATCATTTTATCATGAGGAATCACTTCAGGGACTCGTCGTAAAAGATCATAGAATAAAAGATGCTATATCATTCAATCGCAGCTATACATATATTGATATTGTGCATTCCATTAATAAAGCATCTTTTGCTAAATGGATCCCATCAATGGAGATAAAGAAATCGACAGAAACCACTATACCTACATCTTTTTTGGACTTACATCTCGAATTAGACTTAAAGGGGTTCGCTACTCCATTTGAAAATAAATAGAATTTCAAATAAACATCATTATTGGTTAGAAAATTAATAAAGAAGTAATATAAGTGAAAAAATGGTAGGTTGATGATCACGTTTTTGATTATTTAGGTGATTGTAAATTTGGCGGGAAACTGAACTCCTCAGATTTTTCATAGGATTAACATTGACAAGGTTTGACCATGAATGAATGTGACAGAATAAATAGAATTCAATGAAATTGTTACAGAATGCTCATAAAGATAAATAAAATAAAATTATTGAAAAAAAATAAGGGGGGTCAATTAGTAAAAAATTATAATGCTTTTAAATGGATAAAATCCGAGGATTTCGAAAATCTGACAGAAATCCCAAACATGAGGAGCGAACCACCTTTAATTGTCATCTCAGTACTCACATTTACGATAAAAGGGGCGATTTTGATTGCAAAATTATCAGTTTCCTAACACGGAAGTAATATTCCTACTTCTGCTGTCACAAATTATATACAGACTTTCTTATTAGACATAGTTATCTCCGTGATCTCCAAATTAATCAAGGCATCGAAAAATTCTTTCTCATACGATCATTAAAAAGTTCTTTATGTTAATTTACTCCATATCCTTTTCTAAAATATTTAATAGATATCAGTCATTTGTGGAAAATATGTAGTTTCGGTCCGATTTGTGATTCAAGATTCATATTTCACTTAATACCGAAATGAATATCTCTTTTTACTGCATATCTATTTTAATACCAATTTGCTGTTGACACAACCACAATGGAAGGGGATCGAGGTTTTGCGCGCCATAAAACCAGTTAAACCCATTAACATTTCTTTTGAAATGCCTTACCAGGTCAGAACCAATTGTTGTTGCCAATTTTCCGGAATTTGCATTTACTTTGCGTATTTGCCTTTTGGACTTTGGCTCTTGACAATTCTGTCCGGTAATTGTTTTACTATCCCCATTTACCAATAGAAATTGATTATTTACAATTCCGAAATTTTGCATAAATGAAAGAGCATATCCCTAGAGTGCAGTGCAGCCTTTTTTATTATCAGCTATTAACATCTTTCAAATTCTGAGATTTGAAGAGACATAAATTGTCATAATGGTTATTTGCAGAAATTGAATTCACAGTATCTTTATATATATTTTATTATTTGTTTTGCATTGAAATTTTTAGTTTTGGCTGTCACGATGCTAGTTTGAGATGTAGGGATAAAACATATCCTCACTGTGCTTCAGCTATATGTTGATCCCTTTCAACTTGAAGGATTGAAATGCAATTATATTTTAACTTGAAAATTAAAGGATGTGCAGTAAATGGGAAGTTATAACAAAATGACTAGAATTGTCAAAGTCTAAGAAGGAAAAAGACAAAGCAGGTGGAAAACCGTCGGAAAAATTGTCGACCTCAATCAAAAGGTAAATGCCCATGAGACAAAGTCTCTACAAATACATTTTTAAACACACAACAACGCTTTTACTGTTGTTTTTATCTTGAAATTGATTAATATGCTTTGCTCATAGTAAGTTGGAGACGGCCCAAGCATTTGTTTGATTTTTTGAGGATATTCTGAATTACACTTTAGCTCATGTTGCACATAATAAAAATGCCTTAAATTTTGATGATTTCAGGCTACCTTACATCAACTGCATTAGAAGGAACACTATTTACACATTCTACAAAGGGAGATAAATCATCATTCCCTGATATACAGCTACATTTCCTGAGTATTGCATATAACAAAGAGCTTATGAAAAAGTATAATGTTGCAAATGTCAAGCAGAAGGTAAAATACATCTTGTTATATTCTCGGATAAGAGATCGATAATTCATAATAATGATTTGTAACAAGACATGTTAATACGTTTTAACACAGATTTTTTTTTGTCTTTTGTAACACATTTTGTTAAAAACAAGACACAAGTATTACTTCACAAAGCCATTATTTTTTTTTCAAAGCTTTTAATATGTTTAAAACATTACAGTTACACAACCTGGAGTAATATACTGAGTATGTGGAAATTAGTAGATACATGTCGATTAGCCATATGGTTTGTACCTTGAGAGGAAAAACATCAATTAGTTACTTGGATAGTATGGTAACAAATTGCATTAAAAACGAATATTGGTACTATGGATGACGAGAAGAGACGAGATTGTGTCAAAACATGATGCAAATAAGTTAAAATGAAGGGATATGGAGTTAATGCAAATGAGACAAAGTCTCTATAAGTACATGGCAAAACTAACAATGGAACAATTTTTATTCTTCATCAAGTAAGTACCAATTAATTGGCTCGCCTTACTGTAGCTAAGTTTTGCTAGTTCAAATGCAAGATTAAAAAAAAACAAATACAGATGAACAACACGCACCAATATAAACCATAGGTGAGGTCAGTTCAGAGTAAGCATCTCCTGATTTTGATCGTTGAACATATCAAATCCGGTAAAGGAAACAACATTAAGCTTTAAAGGGAAAGATATGTTGTCACCTCGAAACAGATATCACATAGAGAAGCCCACAAGATAGTGATGTCGACCGTAAAACTTCTGCAGTAATGAGTTGAAGATATGAATAACGCGCCATTGTTTAAGAAGCACATCTGAAAGCAACTGGCCTCCATCAAGAAAGTTACTGTATCGGTCACAGGCTCTTGATATGGTAAGCGAATGAGTTAGGAGATGTAAACGCCACATGCTGGCGCTGTAGGAATATCGCTACAAAGAAAAGGGAAGTTGACTTCATAAGTCTTAGTAGAGACAGGGAATGAGGCCGATGTCGAAGTGTCTGTAGTATCCTTACATTCGATAACATTTGTATAGATCAGATGAAGAAAATGACCAAAGGGAGGGTTTTTTTAATTTTGATAAATCATTCAACGAATTCGACACATATGAGTGTATAAATAGATTGGCGAAAAGGGGTAATTGATTGTGCCAATTGGAATTCCGATACTCTGCTGTAAAAAATCATCGAAACTGGACAAAGATATTCTCGGTCAGCAGTTCTTACATTTTAATCAATTCTTGTGTATATCGGGTTTTCGATATTTGATTGGTTGATTTTGATGTAGTACATGACAGTCGGCCATATTGCTTTTGTTCTTGTACTCAGTTTAATGAATAAGTGACAATGTTAGGTAAGGGTTATTAGGTCATTTTCTCAGTAACTATTACTAGCCATTAATTGTTAAGATGTCCATATTTTGTGTATGACTTCCTTATGATTACCGGAACTTGATGGGAAAAACCTAAATATATTTAACCCTGATCTTGAGATATTATTTTTTGAATTTTTTTTATTAGACTTAAACATGAATTCATAGTCAAGAACGGACGTGCCAGACATCTGTTATGGCCCACACTTATCGTTCTAACATTAACGTGAATAAAGTAAGTCCGATTACAATTTGAATTAAAAAATAAATACAATTCCTTGGTTTCTGAAACAATGTTTAATAAATTTCTAAGATTTATAGTTAATAGAGAATACTACATTGACATAACAATTTATTTCCTCTTAAAGACGCAGTGTATCTAATTATTATATTTATATATTTTCCTTTATTCCGTTTGACAGATTATTGATATGCATCAACAGTCAGACGCCAACATTTCCTTATTTTTTATGCCAACATTACTTCATCCGAAAAGTAAAGGAACAGTCCGTCTTAAGACCACAGATCCATTTGATTATCCTAGTATTGATCCTAACTATTTAGAACAGAAAGAAGATGTCGAAGTTTTTATTGAAGGTATGTTTTTGTTGTATCAGGCAAGGTTTCCTTAATGGAATATTCAAATATACTTTTAAATATCACCAGAAAATTTACTGCAAATTGCATTAATTGATTATTAGAGGTTGTTGTAAGTTTTTAAACTACTTATTGCTATATCAAAGAGCACTGGATCTCCGTTATATATTTTAATATGACCACAGAGTTTTGTGCTGCTATTATGGTGTCGTCTGTGTCATCCATGTGTTTTCTAATTTCATTTCTGTGCTGTTGGTATGGAATCCTAGCTTTTTGCCATGCTTGAATTATGCTTGAATTATTCAAATACATCGGAAAACGAATACCAAAGAACAAAGAATGAAAGGGGGAATTCCAGAATCAAAAATCCAAGATCACGGCAATTTATATGCAACACGAACTGAGACAGCATGACATAGACAAAACAAAGAAACAAAAATGAAGAAGAACGCTACAAAGCTAAAGCACTAGCAATGTGAACCCCTACAAAAATAAGGTATCATCAGGTGCTCCGGAAGGGTAAGCATGATCTGCTCAATGGATGAACTAAGTATAATTAAGGTAAAACAATATGCAATGCAAGAAAAATAATTACTGGGAGTAAAGAATTACAAATTTATAAGGAACCAATTGCATATGATACTATCTTTGTTGACCTTGTTCAAAGTTAAAGTGTGTTTCTAAAACAAAATACTGTAAGTTAATGTTGTTGTTGAAGGTGTCAGTGCATGTTTCTCAATTCTCAATTTTTGATGCATTGAATAATACTTGTATTGTTATAGAATTTATGAATGGGAACTTGGTATGTAATTTTTTTTCAATGCAAATTTCACTGTTGACATGTAATTATTGGAAAACTTTCGAAGAAACTTTGGGGATGTTGTCGTACTTTCTGTATGTCTGTTCGTTCGTCTGTCTATTCGTCCATCTCTCTTTCTGTCAGTCTCTCCGTCCCTCACACCTTTTCTTGTCAATTAAACTACTCCTTCATTTTGGATTTAAGAATTTAATTTTGGTGTAGATTGCTTCATTTAGTCTGTAGATTCACAATAAGCTTTCAGATTTTTGATATTTGTCTGAGTGCAAACAAGTGACCCACAGATGTCGATTTTGACAATGGTCAAGAGATGTTAATTTTGACACATTAGGGATTTAATTGTATGCAGAATTGTGTATATACTCTAATGATGAGCAATAAGCTTTCGGATTTTTTTATTCCGGTCTCAACTTTTGTAAATTTCCTGAAAAAAAATCTCAATACTTGGAATTCTATATTGGGATTCCAGTTCTGGTAAATATCCTGCGAGTCTCAAAGACAACTTATTTTTTGGAATTGTAGGTAGCATCCATAGCTTAAAATTTGTTTAAAGGAAGGCACATTTTCACCAATTGGATTTCAAAATTACGTTTGATTCCAATTTTGGCTAAATTCCTGAGAGTTTAAAAGACCACTTATTTTTAGCACGCCGAACCATAAGGGTAATGTGAGCTATTGTCATCATTTGGCATCCCTCGTCCATCGTCCGTCTTACGTCTGTCCGTCCGTCGTAAACCTTTTCAAAAAATTTTCACCTCTGAAACTGCTTGACCAATTTTAACCAAACTTTGCCTGAATCATTACTAGGGTATCTTGTTTTAAATTGTATCCAATGAGACCGAAGAGAAAACAACATGGCTGCCGTTACTTAAAATAGAAGGTAGTGGTTAATTGCTCAAAACTCAAAACCCTTTATAGATATCAGAAACTGACTGGGGGGTAGGTGATCAGCATGACAAGATCTACCTACCTTCGATTTTGAATAAAATCTGATGACCGATTTTGGAGTTATTGCCCTTTTTTCCGAAAATTTTTCAAAATTTTAATTTTTTAAAATTTTTATCAAAAAAAAAAAAAAAAACTGTAACAGAAAGAGGTCAACTTAAAATTGCAAAAATGTTCAGCATATCAAGATCTACATAGCTGGAAATTTTGAAGTTAATCTAAATACCGATATAGGAGTTACATGTATTGTCCTATATGGAGAAAAATTCGTAATTTTGTACATTTTGCCTGGTATTCAAAAACGATTTGTGATACAGGTTAAAATTTAAATGAAAAAAAAATCTTCAGTTTGTCAAAGACTACATTCTGTCTTCATTATGCAAGTTGTCTGATGTGCCCACACTTCAGCGAACTTAGTTAAACATTGGACCCTATTGGAAAATGCATTCATAGATCTTCTCCTCTGAAACTACTTGGCCAATTAGAACCATACTTGTTGAGAACTATCCATAGTTGGTCCCCTTTGAAGAATGTGTCTGGCAAGTCTGCATCTATTCCAAGTTTGCCACCAGCGGGGACATACATGTAGTGTAGCATTGGACCCTATTTGAAATCACGTTCAAAGTTCTTTTCCTTTTATCCTTCTTGGCCAATTAGAATCAAACTTGGTCACAACTGTCAGTCTTGGCTCTCTATGGAAATTGTGTCCGTAAAGTCACATCTAAGATGACCGCCAGCGTGGAAAATAGCATAGTATTAGACCCAATTGGAAAGCATTCAAAGATCTTCTCCTCTGAAGCAACAGAGCCAATTAAATCCAAACTTGGTCACAATAGTCCTTGGGTTACCACAAATATGTTCGGGATGTCTGTACCCCATCCAAGATGTCCCCAATAAGAAATTAGTTTATCATTGGACCCTGTGGGAAAATACATTCAAAGATGTTTTCTACCTTAACTACTTTTCCTATTGGAACCAAAACCTCGACATAATTGCCTTTTGTTGGCCCACTGTGAAAAATGTGTCCAGAAAGTCCACATCAAATCCAAGATGGCTGCCAATGGGAAACACAGTTTAACATAGAACCCTATTGGCAATGGGTTCAAAGATTTTTTCCTCTGAAACCGCTTGAACAATTTAAAATCAACTGAAGTTTCAATAGTCCTTGGGGGTCCCCTTCAGAGTTTGTGATTTTTATGTTGGTACCTCATTCAAAATGGCCGCCATCAGGGAACACAGTTAAACATAGAACCCTATCGGAAATGCATGGAAAGATCTTCTCCTGACACATTGGGCCATTTTTATATCGAATTAGTGAAGGAAAGATAACAGGAAACATTTACAATGACCGAACATTACAATCACATACCACTATCGACCAGGGAACTACACAAGAAAAACAATAAAAATGACAAAAGACAACGATAGGAACTCGGAATAGCCGGACTTGGTACTGGCATTAGCAACAGCTAGAGGTAGGCTTAAACCGGTGTATGGGTACCCAAACCTCCCATTTCTCTATCGAATTTAAATCGAAAGCAAACCAATACACATTTACGTGTCTGAATGGCATGATTTAGTTGAAATCTGTTTTAACATTTGTTTCCTTCATAAACTAAGGCGAAAAAAAAATACACAGAGGAAGAAGTGATAAAAATGTTAGAGTTTTTGATCGACAATATATTTGTCCAGTTTGGAGGACTTGTTTTTCAACAGACAATTCCAATATGCACAAACTGTGCACCTTTATTAACCGACCTGTTTCTCCACTCTTATGAGGCTGAATTCATAGAAGGGCTTCATCAAAGTAAAGACAAAAAACTGGCCCAGTTCTTTAATTTCAGCTCCGTTATATGGATGATATTTTATCATTAAACAACCCTCGCTTTGGTAATTTTCTTCATCTTATTTATCCAAAAGAGCTTGAAATTAAGGATACTACAGATACTTCCACATCGGCTTCGTTCCTTGACCTTCATCTTGAAATTGACAACAGAGGCACATTACAAATTAGTCTATATGACAAATGCGATGACTTCACTTTTCCAATAGTCAACTTCCCTTTTCTTTTTAGCAACATTCCAAAAGCACCAGCATAAGGAGTTTACATCTCACAATTCATTCGCTACTCAAAGGCTTGTGGTCGTTACAGTGACTTCCTTGATAGAGCTCAGTTGCTTACAAATAGACTACTTAAGCAAGGGTACGTTACAAAGAACTTAAGGTCATCACTACAGAAGTTTTACGGTCGCCATCACGATCTTGTGGATCGCTATGATATATCTGTTTCCCAAATGACAACAGATTTTCCCCTCTACAACTAAAGCTTGTTTTTCCTCTATCGGATTCGACTTTACTACCGGAGTTGACATGTTCAAAACGGCGGATGTCTTATAAGAAGCAGGAGATGCTTACTCTACCGGTACACCTGATCTCACCCATGATTTTTTATTGGGTCCGTGTTATTCATCTCTATGTGTGTCAACATTTTTCTTTTTTTTTGTCCCGTACTCAAGTGGTGTCCTTGTTTCTTAGTGTGTCTGATTTTGCCATTGTCCATGGATTGTTTTGTCTTTTGATTGACGGTTCGATTCTCACTTACCTTTATACCTCTGCTGGTGGACTGTAAATCCAACACTTACTTTAAAAGCATTGTTGTTTTTCATCTCGTTTAATCACATTCCGATACCATTTGCGCATGTGCGAAATATATGGTTATCGGGCATTATTATGGTTGACGATTAACAAGAGCCATGTGAGAATTATTAATTTAGTATTGTTTAAAGATTTTATCTGCCCAGTACCTGAATAGATTATCAGGGGGCTCCGGCTGCAGAGCTGTTTGTGCCGTCTGCATGCGGTGGATAGGAGAATGCCCTATCTATTCATGGTAGTGAGGTCATAATCCTGACTGCAAACAATTGTAGCCAAACTGTGTGAAGAAACGCCATACAGTATAAAGACCCCTTATTATTTGTGAATTTTTTTTAGCAGAGCATACTTGGGATCGTATAGGAGGCTAGATTTTGTGTCCCTTCCCATTTCTCCCCTTTTCCAGTAGCAATCAAAATTCATTATCCCTGATGTTTCTTCCATCTTTGTTTCGTTCTTCTTATACTTATACTTTTTTGAATTGATTAACTTGTTCTCGTTCTGATATAGCTGAAATATTGCTCACTGGATGTTAAACTTAATCAATCAGGCAGATTATATCTGTCTGTTGGCGTCTTAATATTATTTCTTACATAGTGACATACTGTTTTTAAATGTATAAAATTTGAAAGTAATTATAATTTACTTTTTTGTTAAAGCCTAAAGAAGTAAGATTACCACAATAGACTTCTAAACACTGTTTGTTTTTAGGTTTTAGTTTCCACTGAACTTTAACCCGGATTCCCTAATCACCTCTCATTGCAGACCTTTTTTCTGTTCTGTTACGAACGTAACATTTATGAAGAAGCTACAAAAAGATTCAATAAAAGCAGCGACAACCTTATTTCCATTTTCAATGATAACAACAAGTATAACCTTGGTAGTGACAATCCCCACTTTTTAGATTATGTGGACCTTATCTATCCACAGGAACTTAAGCTTAATAAACCAAACATTCTAAATACTGCCCTTTTCTGGATCTAACTATCATCATTTACTGTGGTAAAATAAAAACTAAAATACATGTATATGACAAAAGAGCTCCATTTTAGGACTGTTTATATATCAATTGGTTCAATTCGCTATATCAGTTGGTTCGATTCGCATGTGTCTGTGCTGCTCTTGACGACTTTTATGAACGTAATCTTTATATCAACTCCAAACTTTTCAAGAAGGGGTGTAAATTAAATATGGATATTAAAAAACTCTAAGGATCTGCTTGACATCTTAAAATCCAGATCATTATCACACTGTAACAGCACTAAAACTTTTTACTTCTCCACGCTTTATACTACAATTCCTCATGAACATCTGAAATCACGGCTGGAAGATATAATTCATAGATGTTTCTCCCGCAAGAACGGCGAACGAAGATATACGTTGATTGTTATAGGCAGGAAACAAGCATACTTTGTGAAATACGACTCAGAATCACAGAATAAATATAAAGATGAAGAAGCGATTAAAATGTTAGAGTTTCTGATCGACAGTTTGGAGGACTTGTTTTTCAACAGACTATCGGAATTCAAATTGGCACAAACTGTGCACCTCTTTTAGCCGATCTGTTTCTCTACTCATATGAAGCTGAATTAATGGAAGGGCTTCTTCAAAATAGAGATAAAAAACTTGCCCAGTCCTTTTGATTTCAGCTTCCGATATATAGATGATATTTTATCACTAAACAACCCTCGCTTTGGTAAATTTCTCAATCTTATCTATCCAAAATCTCGAAATTAAGGATACTACAGATACTTCTACATCCTCCTCGCTCCTTGACCTTCATCTTGAAATTGACAACAGAGGTATACTACAAACTAGGCTATATGACAAACGCGATGACTTCACTTTTCCAATAGTCAACTTCCCTTTTCTTTGTAACAACATTCCAAAAGCAACGGCATATGGAGTTTGCATCTCCCAACTCATTCGTTACTCAAGGGCCTGTGGTCGATACAGTGACTACCTTGATAGAGCTCGGTTGCTTACAAATAGGCTACTGGAGCGAGGGTATGTTGCCCATAAATTTTACGGTCGACATCACGATCTTGTGGATCGCTATGGGATATCTGTTTCCCAGATAACAACAGATATTTCTCTTTGCCACTAAAGTTTGTTTTTCCTCTACCAGATTTGAATTTAATACCGGAGTTGACATGTTCAACACGGCGGATGTCTTATAAGAAGCAGGAGATGCTTACTCTACCGGTGCACCTGATCTCACCCATGATTTTTTATTGGGTCCGTGTCTTCATTTTCTTTTCTGTGCCATGCTCATGTTATGTCTTTGTTTCTTTGTTTTTTCGACGTTGCCATTGTCCTTGGATTGTTCGTTTTAGACTGACGATTCGGTTCTCACTTATTTTACAACAAGGTTACAGATTTCATAAATTGTTAAGCGCTTTTAAGAAACTTCATAAAAGATGTGAACATTTGATATCGAAATATTGCGTGACCCCAAAACAGCTTATTACTAAGGGGATTTTTTACTTTTGTTTTAGCTCACCTGAACCAAAGGGTGAGTGTGAGCTATTGCCATCACTTGGCGTTCGTCGTCTGTCGTTCGTCCGTCCGTTCGTTAAACTTTCACGTTCCAACGCGGAACTTAGGTTAAACAGAGGACCCTATGGGAAAAATTATATTTTCATCTTCTCTTCTGAAACCACTGAAGCAATTTAAGAAAACTTTACAGGAATGATGTGTGGCAGGTCCTTCCCAAAGATTGATCATTACATTCAGATCCGACCAAAAAACATGGCCGTCAGCGCGGAACTTATGTTTAAGATTGGACCCTACGGGGAAACACAATTTTTATCTTCTGCTCTGAAACCACTGAAGCAAATTCAATCAAACTTTTCAGGAACGATGTATAAAAGGTTCTCTAGAAAGATTGCTAATTACGTTCCGATCTAACAAATAATATAGCATAATTCGAAACACCTGTGCGTTTTACAAAACGACTTAAGCAAAAATGGGCACGATCTGGGCGTTATGTGTCAATCAATCGTACGTCAATCATATGTAAATCAATCAATTGATCTGTACGTCAATCAATAACCTGTAAAAAAGATGCAAATTTCTTTTATATAAAAATATGTCTATTTCATTGTTGAGTTATTTAGATCTCTTCCGTGTAATGCTTATAAAATAAAAAAGACAATATTTGTACGATGAGAAGAAATTAAAGTACGCACAACAAAAGTTGCCGCAGCTTAAATCGCTGTAGTTATTTTGCTTTAAATAAGACCTAAATAAAACATATATGTATCTTTTTCTAATTTTTTGCCGCTGCTCTTGGTATATTTACAGAAATAATCAAAGTTCAAATAAAAATGTTTGCCATAGACCTTCATGTTAATTTCACTCAAATTTTAAAGAAATTCGATGTGGGAGGGATACAACGGCAGTAGAATACCGAAGGAACAAAGGGGTGAAATTCACAAAAATCGAAGTCCAAAGACAGGGCAAAAACGAGAACACAGAAAACAATGACGTTAGACACAAAAACAATGACGCCAGACAGACACAAAGCACAGAACCAGAAACCACAACATTCAGAACAAAGGCACCCACAATGTGAACTCTAGTGAAACTGAGAGTGACATCAGGTGTTCCGGAAGGGTAAGCATGTCCTGCTCTGTTAACAGCACCCGTCACAATGTGAGTGATTCAATCCGGGAAAATGTCAAAGTCGGTAGTCAAATCCGGGAAGACGTGAATCTAGGTGAAAATTTCCACTTTCATTTGGGATACTGACACGTCATATCTTTCAATGATGCTATGGTGACGGCCATATAATTTCTTGAGGGATGAAATTAACAAAGGTTGAACAAATCCATGACTAAGCAGCTTTTGGGACAGTGTTTTTGCTCTGTTCAAAAAATTGAACAGATTGATGAATGATTTACGCAAACCAACAAACCAATGAAAAGACACCAAATGGATTGCCGATGGATTACTTATTTGCATAAAGGGTGCTTGTTTGTTGTTTGTTCGGGTGGCTAATGAACAAACAGAATTTTATTTGTTTACTAATTTACATTAAAATCTTTAGGTAAATCTGAGAATAAAATTTGCAGAACCAATATCCCGTTACCATTTACTTTTATTAAAATAAATTTGTTTACATGTAAAAAGTTTTTGTTGACATTTTGTCAAGTAATTACATAATTAATTTTTTGCTTCGCAATCGAGATTAACTCCCGACCCACGTGTTTTGGTTAATCGATAGACCCCAGGGCATTATAACAATAAATACAGGTGTTCAGTTAACCAGGTATACTCCCTTTGTTTTTGACTCAAATTTTCTGTTAAAATAGCATAGCAGGGTAATGGAAAACTTTTTAACCCTTTGTTGTAAAATTACGGTAATGCATGGCATGAAGCGGCAAAAAATTTGCTTTCCATTGGTGTATGCCATGTCATCCTTTAACATTTACAAAGATATTTAGAGAAAAATCGCGGCAAAATTCGTCGAAAAGCCGTTACCGAAAGGATGAAATATGTTTTACACAGATTTAATTTAGAAATTTTGAATTTTTTTAGACAGTTTTTATTGGATTTCAGAACGATTTATTTTAATTTGAAATCCTGACAATTATCCACCACTTTCCCGTTTAAAGGGCGGGGAAATATTTTATAAAGACTGTTTTTTCTGTTCGAGTGCTAAATTTTCAGTTTTCTCGTGTCACGTCCTACATACTTTCCCATCTTACCATCAACTCTTTTGTCAGGATCCCATTTTCCCGTTCCCGAGGGCAATCCAACTTCCTTACTCATACTCCATTAAGACCCACTTAGCACAGTACTGATTTTACAGTCAGTTCTGTTTATATTCTTTTTCAAGCTTCCGATAGCGGGATATCGTGGCAAATAATGCATATAAAGTATGCAAGTTTGTATACATCAACCGAGCGCTCTACATGTAGATAATTCAAGCGCCATGGGCATTTTTACTTGTAAACTGGAGGAATCACAATGCGATTGTTTATTTTGTTTGTTTCATTGCACATCGCAGACATGTATATATTTGTAATGGTATATTGCCTGTGCTTATTTACATTGAGACACAAATTTTATATTTTAGTGATCATTTCGAAATTAAAAAAAAAGTCATCATTAAAGAAATCCAACAAGAGAACATTCAATGCAATTGAAGATGAAAAACATTTTCTTTTGTTTTGAAAGAGAAACAACACTTTAACACAAATATTCTATAAAGATGTAAAAGACGATGATCCACATTTCTGTAACTTGACAGACGAACAGAAAATTACTTTCTTATTAAATCCAGCTTCCTACAAACATGTAAGACATAAAGATTCCTATTAAAAGCAGTCAATGAAACTGAGTTCAAGAAAGAACAAGAATTAGAATTATATGATTTTGCCAGTAGTGATACCTTCTGTTTTAAACAAGAACATGTCAAATTTAGATATCATGCAACAGAGAAAAAATTTGAACATGACTGTATATACTATATAATGATTAATTTTCAAATTACGAAAAGGGATCAAAAGGATGTGTACATCAATGTGTTGTTATAAGGTGTTACACCTGTGGATCCAGCTGTCGGAAATAGAGGGTTCCGATGAAGTTCAAGAGAAGAAGGGTCCTAATCGATCTTTTGTCCCTTTTTGTCAATGTTTGCCTTAATTCCTCCCCTTGATCCGCCGATCAATAATAAAACTGAATGAAACAAAAATCGTACGCTTTATTTTTATTCTTATTAATATTTATTTAGTTATTTATTTATTTTTGTAATTGTACCCATGATAACATTTTCATTTTAAGATACAAGATTTTATTAAACCCTCTGACAGTATACACTGTAACATGAGGCAAATACAAATATATACAATACATAAAATGGCAAACAAAACAGAGTGGATGATTGCACATAAATACACAATTTTATAATAACATTGTAGTTAGCAAACAAAAAACAGGTAAACATGATATTAATATTCGTAAATCATAAATTAGAAATAACATCAGGCCAAATCACATCTCAGTAATATTTTAAAGATAACATCAATGTTTATTTATAAACAGCTAAGAAAAACATTCATATCGAGAAGACCGAATTTTGCTGAGTGTGTTCTATTTTTATGCTATGTGGATTATTACAGTTATGCATTTCTTTTTCAAAGTGCAATGAGGAGATTTACGTATGATAAGTAAAATTGAAAAAAAAATACATATAACGAAACACTGATATATTTCTTCGGAGAAGTTGACTTTGAAGATTTTCATAAAATGTGAGGTACATGTCAAACAAGACGTTTTTGAAGGAATTAACAGAAACAGGCAAACATATTATGGCGTTTTGTCTGGATAGATTTCATTTATCTTTCTGTGTCTGTTGTTATAATCCATTGTGCATATGTCGTATTTGCACACTCTTCAAGTTTTTGTTTTGTTGTGTTTTACGTGTTGATAATTTTATTTCTTTGTGTGTGTTTTTTTTTGTTTGGTTTGTTTGTTTTTGTAAAACTAGAAGTTTGCAAGATTACATTATTTTATACCTTAAACCTGAATCCCGTGACCTTGATACTACCATGCCATAATTTTGGATAATCTACTTAATGTTTACTTATTTATTTTCACCAAAACAAATGTACAAATTAATTAAAATAAAAGAAGCAAAAAAAAAACTTCGCCGTTTCAGAGACATTTAAAGATGTCTCTGGTCGTTTGAAGTATACCCACCGATTAGGGAATTATCTTTGGATCCTGAATCATTGTGTTGAATTTGGTGAAATGTTCTACTAGTACTTTTGTTCTGCTGGACACTTGCTGATTACATTTTATGAAAGTTTGTTCATATTTCGTAAATTTTTGTAAATTTGATAGAAAACTAAGGAGTATCTCCCTCACGCAAAGCTCTGTCCTTAGCTGATTTTGGCTATACATTTAGATCACATTGGTTATTTGTTCTCTATCAGTTTTTCTAACTTCTTTGGGTTTGTGGTCTTCCAAACGTTTAGATTTTATCTGCACTGAAGAGACATAATTTGTCGAAATGCGCATATGCAGAATTTAAATTCACAGTAACATCGGTATTAAGTCATTTGTACAAATCAAAACTTTCTTTTCTTACCACTAGACCAGCTCAACTTTGCAAACTATTAACTAACTAAATATAGTAAATATTGAAATTCAGTTGCATAAATTAAAAGTAAACAAATCAAATTCTGAAATAGGAGGTGCACATCTACATTATGTCATAAACAATGTGTTAAAGTTTCGTGAAAATCTATTCAGTGGTTCAGGAGGAGTAGCGGATAAGAAATGGGTACCCCTTGTAATGTAATGGCCAAGTCCATGTTTTGGTATGGGAAACCCCAAAAATCCATCAAATCAAATTCTAAAATAGAAGGTGCACATCTACGTTATATCATAAAGACTGTGTTAAAGTTTCATGAAAATCTTTTCGCTGGTGCAGGAGGAGTAGCAGATAAGAGATGGGTACCCACTAGAAATGTAATGGCAAAGTCCATGTTTGGCAATGGGAAACCCCAAAAATCATTCAAATAAAATTCCGAAATAGGAGGTGCACATCTACATTATGTCACAAAGACTGTGTTAAAGTTTCACGAAAATCTATACAGTGGTTCAGGAGGAGTAGCGGATAAGAGATGGGTACCCCATGTGTACATGTAAAGTAATGGCAAAGTCCATGTTTGGCTACGGGAAACCCCAAAAAGCAATCAAATCAAATTCTGAAATAGGAGGTGCACATCTACATTATGTCACAAAGACTGTGTTAAAGTTTCATGAAAATCTATTCAGTGGTTCAGGAGGAGTAGCGGATAAGANGACGGACGGACGGACGGACGGAAAGACGGACGGAAGGACGGACGGACGGACGGACATCCCCATCACTATATACCCCAATTTTTCAAGCGGGGGTATAATAAATAAATTGAACTGAACTGTCAGATTTTTTCACATTGTATCGCTGGCCGTAAGTTCCCAAAACTAAGACAAATATAACCGCTTTATTTTTTTGTCATGTTTTAGTGTGCGAGAAAAACATTTCATTTCTGATATAGATATATAATGTTTCTACAAATCTCTCAATATTCTATGGATTGTGTAAATCGAGATCGGATATGGTTTTCTTTTAAAACAATAAACGGAGTGTATTTACTGTCCTAAAATAATCCGAATGATGGTATTAGAAAAGTAGAAATAAAATTTTTAAATGATTTATGTGAACTTGTGTATCATAACGAATAATACCATTCCAATGTGGTAATTACAACGAAATGGCTTATAGCCACAGTTGAAAATTTCACATAAGGCAAGCATTTTTTTCTTACAATACCCGGTTTCTAAAATATGCAAATATTCTCAATTGTTAATATATATAATCTGATTGAACAAACGGGAGTTTATCGAAAGCGCGCTTTCACATATCAAAAGCGCATTTTTATTTCATCAAAAGCGCACATTTTTGCATATCAAAAGCGCACTGATCACTTGTATTTTATATGTAGTTGATAAACAAATAATAACAATACGAGAGGTTTATTAAACTCATTTTGATCATATAGGTTATTTGTTCTCTATCAGTTTTAAAACAACTTTTGAGTTTATGATCTCCCAGATGTTTATAGATTTTATCTGTACTGAAGAGACAAAAGTTGTCAAAATGGCAATATACAGAAACTAAATTTAAAGTAGGTTTGGTCACCTTCACTTACATGTCAGTTCTTGCAAGGAACCGGTACCCAAAAGATTTGATATAGTCCATCCGAGAAATTTCTGCAGCAGTGTTCTTGGTCATTTATGCAATTGTCTCTTCCTGATTACAGGTAAAATACAGGCAAGTTACAGATAGAGCAACTCGGTGAACTTTCGGTAACTCGGACCGGAGCGTATTTATGAAACAGTAAAATTTCAAAAATAACAAAAACTGAATTAGAGTATGTATGTATGGAACTATAGCTTAAAGTTAGACCCTAAGGGAAAAATCATTTTTGGTCAGCATAGACATGGCTTAAATAGAAGCATTTTGTGAGGGATTCAGGCTCAGTCCCTGGAAATGATGTATTAATACTAAAAACTGATAAAAAATCCTGAAAAACTTGGACGTAACTAAATTCTTTACCCAATGGGGAATATTGATCTGATATTCTGCAAGAATCATTTAAATTGGCTTTTGGACCCAGTGACTTGAAGATTACACAAGATTACTGGCCTTTCACTGATAATGCCGATGTCTAATTAATTACAGATGATTCTTTACCATTCCCTTCGTTGAGTTTTGAGTTTGATTTTTCTTCCGTACTGCGACAGTGTTTCAGTGTTTCACGAGCAGACTAGGATCCTCGAGCTAATTGGCAGCTTTCAAAATTAGTAATTTTTTCTCTCCTTTCCAGAATTTGGTCATGGAGTAAGTTATCTTTCTTTATTGCTCAAAATTGTTTCTTTAAGCCTGTGATAAATTGGCAGTTACATTTGTAGAAAATATTTATGGCGTTTTGTCTGGATAGATTTCATGTATCTTTCTGTGTCTGTTGTTATCATCCATTGTGCATATGTCGTATTTGCACACTCTACAAGTTTTTGTTTTGTTGTGTTTTACGTGTTAATAATTTTATTTCTTTGTGTGTGTTTTTATAACGAAAAAGGTCTGAAATATTTAGTGTTCCGCTTTCATTGGAACTCGAGTACGTGATGACTTCACTTCGCCTCAAGTCAACTTCCCTTTTCTTTGTGGCACCATATAGCGTTTACATTCCCTACTTATTGGCTACTCAAGGCTCTGTGGTCGATACAGTGACTACCATAATAGAGTTCGGTGGTCACAAAATAAAACTACTTGGACAAGGTATGTAACTACACTTGAAGTCTGCATAAAAAGTTTTACGATCTGGCGGAGAGATGACAACATCTCTGTCCCTGTAGCAGCTTCATACGGGAGGTTACTGTACTACCGGAATTTACATGTTTAGCATGGTTGGTGTCTGATCAGAAGCAGGAGATACTTATTCTACTGGTAAACATGATCCCATCCATGTTTGTTTTATCGGATTCGTGTTGTTCACCTCTATGCAGGTCTTCATTTTTCTCTATGCCGTACTCTTGTGACGTCTTTGTTTTTTGGCGTTTCTGATGTTGCCAGTGTACTTTGAGTAATCATTTTCAGGCTGACTGTTCGGTACTCACTTACTCTTAATATTTAGTTCTTCTTTCAGCAATTTGATTCTTTAATGATGTTTGCTGTCTTCCAGCTATAAGAGTGGCACAGAAGCTAGTTAAAACTGATGCATTTAAGCGTTATGGTGGCATAGAAGTAAATCCAGACAGAATACTTAATATTTGTAATCACATACTGTATGATACTGATAAGTACTGGGAATGTCAACTACGAAATAATGCAGTAACTATATATCATCCAACATCTACATGTAGAATGGGAGGAATTAATGATCCCACTGCTGTGGTAGACCCTCAGTTAAGGTAAGTGTCTAGTGTCAGTTAGACAGGATTATAACTTTCTTGAGTCTTTGTAACTTAAAAAAAAATATTTTATGTAACACCACTTTAGTTTTTATGATATTTTGATAATATAAATATGATTATCACAATAGTAATGTTTTTGTCAAACCAGTAATTAATTGTTTTGATTAAACTCAAAGTAGCATGTTGAGATATTTTGAAGTTACACTACACACTTCTCACTTCT
This sequence comes from Modiolus philippinarum, assembly GCA_002080025.1. Classification (NCBI taxonomy): domain Eukaryota; kingdom Metazoa; phylum Mollusca; class Bivalvia; order Mytilida; family Modiolidae; genus Modiolus; species Modiolus philippinarum. Next base: position 58,837 of record MJUU01053551.1, read on the forward strand.
TTTATTTCTTTAGTAACGGGTAAAGTTTGATCTCATTCAAATCGTATTGAAACCTTTTAATGTGTGGTGATGATAGACCACTACTTGGGTTGTTACGTGCTCTCATCAAATCAGCAGTAGGACTTTTGCCAGGTATATATCATTATACCCTATATATGATAGGATTCAATTGGAACATACATGTTTGTATACACATTGTTTCTTTTACTACAAGATTTGTCAGATCTCAATCAAACTTTGTGTACTAATGTGGCAATCAGTATTAATTACTCAAAACACAAGTTTCAATGGCATTTATCTTTATTTTGGGTAAAAAAAAATAAATAAAAAAAATAAATAAAAAAATGAAAAAAAAAACATCCAATAGAAGGAGTAGCAGAAAAAGTGACAAAGTGTGAATAGGTACAAGTTAGATTATAGGGATTGGTAATAAAAGAGGCAGGAACATCATCAATTTCACAAGAAAATACAAATAACTAAATACCGAAGTTACTGTGAATTTATTTTCTGCATATGCGCATTTCGACAACTTATGTCTCTTCAGTGCAGATAAATCTAAATGTTTGGAAATGTGTTAAAAACTGATAGAGAACAAATACCAAAAGCCAAAATCAGCTAAGGACAGAGCTTTGCATGAGGGAGATACTCCTTAGTTTTCAACAAAATTTACAAAAATTTAGATATTGCAAGGTTCGAAATAAAATCGACTTTCGGGTAAGCACCGGAGTACTGACTACAAGGCTGGTGAATACCCTCGGGGACTAACAGTCCACCAGCAGAGGCATCGACCCAGTGGTAATAAATAACTAAATACCGAAGTTACTGTGAATTTATTTTCTGCATATGCGCATTTCGACAACTTATGTCTCTTCAGTGCAGATAAAATCTAAATGTTTGGAAGACCATAAAATCAAATGTGTTAAAAACTGATTGAGAACAAATACCCAATATGATCTAAATGTAAAGCCAAAATCAGCTTAGGACAGAGCTTTGCATGAAGGAGATACTCCTTAGTTTTCAACAAAATTTACAAAAATTTAGATATTGCAAGGTTCGAAATAAAATCGGCTTTCGGGTAAGCACCGGAGTACTGACTACTGGGCTGGTGAATACCCTTGGGGACTAACAGTCCACCAGCAGAGGCATCTTCCATTTGGAAGTACACTAACCGAAATACTTGTTAAAACTGACAGAGAACAAATAGCCAATAAGTAATAGGAAAATAAAATGAATGAAAGAAATTTGAAACTAACATAAATATTGTAAAAACAAATGAAAAAGAAACCAACAGCATTCTTGAAACCCTGCTTAAGGATTTCTATTTTGATACAGAGAAAAATTTTCATATGGAGATTTTTATAAGTTGCAAAGTAAGTTAAGAGTAAGTGTCAATATGTGTTTAATTGAATTTGGAGTTAAAAATCTCTATCAATCCCATTTTATTTCATTTATTTAGAGTTAAAGGAATCTCAGGATTGAGAGTAGTGGATGCTTCTGTAATGAGGAATGTTCCCTCTGGCAATACCAATGCACCATCAATTATGATAGGAGAAAAAGCATAAGATATGATTCGTGGAAAAGATACAGTGGCTGAAATAAGATCAAAGGTTAAAAATCTATAAAATCTATGGGTTTTACGCGATGACCAATACAGTGCCACATGTAATAATGTAATAATGAGATTTGTTGATTTCAAGAGAATGTTTATTTAAAATTGTTTGCTGTATTAAGGGCCTACTTTTACTAACAGAGACATTGCCCTGTTCATAACCCTTACTTAACACTTATTATAGAGCACTAACTATACCCCCATTCCCAACTCTTACCATAACCAAAAACATTAGCTAAACCCTAACACAAATTAATATAAGAAAGATAACAGGAAACACCTACAATGACCGTAAACCACAATCACATGCCACAATCCACCAGGGAACCGCAGGAGAAAAACAATAAAATGACAAAAGACAAACATGGACAACGATAGGAACTCGGGATAGCCGGACTTGGTACCGGCACTAGCAAGAGCTAGCGGTAGGGTTAAGCCGGTTTATGGGTACCCAAACCTCCCCTTTCTCTATCCCGTTTCCCTTTAGTATAATAAAACATACAAATAAAACCCAATACAGGTAGACTACTAACTCCAAGACCACAATCTTGAGAAGGAAAGAAAAAGACAAAACGTAATTTAGAAAGATGGGTCGAGGAGTCCTCGCCGCTAAACTGCCGGCTAGCTCAAGGAGCCTAGTCTGCTGGAAAAACACTGTCGCACTACGGAATAAAGATCAATCTCAAAACTCCCCGAAGGGTTTGGTAAAGAATTATCATAGATTTCAGTAGACATCGGCAGTATCAGTGAGAGGCCAGTATACCTGTAATATCTTCAGGTCATTGGATTCCAAAGCCAATTTAACGGAATCCTGAAGAATATCCTGTCAATATCCCCTATTACGTAAAGAATGTAAGTTACGTCCCAGTTTTTCTGGATTTTTTTATCAGTTTTTGACATTTTTTAACAACATTTCCATAAAATCGAGGGTGAGAAATGCCCTTAGTAATAAGCTGTTTGCGAGTAGCACCATATTTAGAAATCAAATCTTCATATCTTCTTTAAAACTTCTTAAAGGTATTAATCAATTTATGAAATCTTTAACCTTGTTGTAAAAGTTTGGATGTGATAGTAAGTTCACGCTCATTAAAGTCATCAAGAGTAGAACAGACGTGTGCGAATCGTACTAGTTGTGATATATACACCCCGTATGATGGAGCTACAGGAACCTCGCCATCAAGAAAAGGGAAATTAGTAATTGTGAAATCAAAATCATCCTTTTTATCATAAATTTTAGTTTTGATTTTGCCAGAGTCAATGATGATAGTAAGATCAAGAAATGGGCAGTATTTAGAATCATCGTTTGCTTTATTAAGTTTCACTTCTTACGGGTATATGAGGTCGACATAGTCTCAAACTGGGGATTGTCAATAGTAAGGATATCGTCGATGTTGAAAATTGAAATAAGTTGATCACTGTTTGTGCGGTTCCATTCTGTAGTTTTTTCATAAAGTCCCGTTCGTAACAGAACAGAAAAAGATCTGCATTGAGAGGTGCACAGTTTGTACCCTTGGGAATTCCAATGACCTGTCGATAAACGATGTTGCCAAAACGAACAAAAATATTGTCCAGGATAAAATTTAGTGCCTTAATCATGTCATCACAAGTCCAGGAACTATTATTATTTTAAATGATATTAGAGAAGAATCCTTGCTTTTTATTACAACAAATGAACTGTAGACCAGAAAATTTGAAAGACCATTTAATAAGTTGTCCCAATTTTGATTTAATCAATTTATGTGGAAGGGTTGTATAAAGAGTAGAAAAATCATAACTGTCAACAGACGAAACTGGTCTTTTTATTGATTGTAATTTATCTCAAACTTCAATGGAACCCCTTACACTCCAAAAGCAATTCACACCAGAGTTTTGATAATTTTTTTCACAGTATTTGATAACTAACTCTTTAATACAGGTGAACGCACTGGTTAAATGGATGGATAAATTAGTGGTAGAACAGCTACTCGATACCGAAATAAAACGATGTTTGTAGGGATTTTTTTTGAAGCTTAGGAACCCAGTATATAGTAGGCAAGGTCTTATCTTTGGGTGGATCTTGGAGCATTTTTGTATCGTTAAATTGCCTTCTGTGAATTTTTGTATCGTTGAATTGCCTTCTTGTTGCCACAAGCCTTCTGTGGTAAATGCGAAAAAAATCACCACCCTAAAAAAATTAAAAAGTGGCTCCTTTTAGTCAAATAAAAGTGAATAAAGTGACAAAGTCCGCCTGTCCTGAGTTCCTATCGTTGTTCACGTTTGTCTTTTGTCTTATTTGTGTTTTTCCTGTGTAGTTCCCTGACAGATTCTGGCATGTAATTCTGCTTTTCAGTCATTGTAGATGTTTCCTGTTATCCAATGTTTTACATTTTTGATCTGTGCTGAGGTTACTCGTGAATTAGAAATACTAATTCTCATTGGAATGTCTAAACTTCATTGAAGGAAGAAGATAAAATTAGCTTACAAATAAAAACTGAGTGCAATCTAAACTGATTAGATCAAATAAAATGGCATTTCTGCTCCAATGAAATGAGAAATTCCCTGCACCAAGTCAGCTAAATATGGTTAAAGGGGCGATAATGTTTAATTCTACAGCAACTAGGGTTTATTGACATGCTAAATAAATTTCCTTCCCTTCTACAATATGTAGCTAATTTGGAAGAAGGAGATAATAAACAAATAACCATCATAGGAGAGAGCTACAATTTATCTTCAGCTTTGTTTAATTCTCATTTAGCAAAGTAATAATGTAATAGTGAAACAGAGTCTAACTTATAGTTTATGGTATGTTAGTCAAAAGGAACTTATTACAGTTCACACGTAATAGTCATTTGTCGCATTTCTGAAAGAACATATTAATTAAATTGTATATTTTTATTTGTTTTTTTTTACTGTTGTTAATGACAATTTTATGTTGCATTTAAGTGAAATAAAACATTCATAGGTTTGTCATTTAGTTGCTACAGTGAATTCATTTAGTTGCCACAGTGAATTCAAAGCACAAAGCCTTAATTTCTTAAGAAAAGTTTTGAAAAGTTTACAGATTTCAAATTAAGATACTCAGAAAAAATTTAAATATGGGTTAATCTATCGTAATTCAGGTTTATTTAAGTATAATATAGTGTTACAGTAATCTGAATGAACGAAACTTACATGTAAATTACATAGGCCTATAACTTAATCTGCTAAACGTGATAAATCCATGTCAGCAATATTTTGGATACTTGCGAATTAGTATTTCGTCTATCTTATTTCCTGTAAAATAGAAACATATTTCACGAAAGGATATAGAATAAATGAACATGAGACCATAACACATATGTTAACTCCAACTGCAATAAGTTTAATGAGCTGTATGGCAATTTCGGAAAATAATTCCTCATCAGCAGTACTAGAACCCAAACGAAGGAAATCCATAATTTCAAAAAATGTTTAAAATGCATAAAACCAAACGAAATCCGAATAATCAGTAATATCAAATATAGCTGAGGACAAAACTATGATCCTTCGGTTTTAGAATTTACATAAATTTATATATTTGAATGTATGTACTTGCCTTGGCATTTATCTGTTCCCGATAGACACAGGCTATGCGCATACTTTGTCTTCTTGTCTTTACATTTATGAGTTCAAAATAGACGCAGGAATACTTTGATACTCACTTTAGAAAAATCTTAAAACTTTGACAAAAATTCATTGTTGTTTATTAAGGATAATTTCAATAGATTTTTTTGTTTTGGTTTGTTCTTATTTGTTACACAACAGTAGACGTTTACTTTTTCGACCTGTCCGTTCTCACTCATCAAGAAGTTTATGAGAATATTTCCATGTAATTTTGAATAGTGGAGTATTTAACTTCAGTATCTGTATACTATGCTTTATAGATTATTAGAATCGAAAGGTTGTGATTTATATAATTGATAATAGTAGCAGCTGCTTTTACATTTAAAATTAATTTAATATTTTATTTGGAAATACGAACACATTTATTCCTCGTATCATATGAATATAAAACTTTACTCTATTTCTTGAGTTAGGCTGTATATGTCATTTCTAATTTCACGCTATTTATTAAATTCTCTTTCCAGTGTTTAATTTTAAATATTTTGCACAAGAAAAATGGTTGATAAATATCAAAATATTCAAAATCTCTGATAATGGGTCAACGTGCAGGCAAAATTAGGTCCCTTTGACATATATATAACTACTCTTTTACATAAATTAACTACTTATCTTATTTGAAACGATTATGTTGTGACTTTATGTTCTCAAAATTACTATGTGCCCGTTAAGAAGACCACTGAATTCGTAAAGAAAGGTAAAGGTACAACGAAATATTATTGAATACTTATTAGAAATTCTTTTAGAAAACAGATTTTTCTAAAATTGTGAATCACAAAAACCAGTTAATTATAAAAATATGTATGTCATTTGGTTTTTGTGATATTTTTTATTCATTAAATTCATATAGGTTGTAACAATAAATATATAATGCAGTTCTATATGTTTCTTACTTTATTTACATAACTACGATTGTTTTGTGTTTTTTATAGAAGTATCTGTCATATTTTGTAGATTATTATATGCTTACTTATTTGTTTTTGAATGTTTATATAAGGTTTACTTCTTATAGATACCACAATTGCAGTTCTTATCTTATTTACGTGGGGAAAATATATGTCTTAGAAACAAATTTGTTCAATTTTTGTCTTGCCTACAGTTGTAGTAATCAAAAGTAACACAATAGCATTACTTTCTATCAACGGAATGGTAGGATAAATTTTTATAGATGACTTTGACCTTGTTTTCTTGATTCAATAATTTGACCAGCCTCGAGATATATTCTTCCAGCAAGTCGTCAGTTTTCTAGGAATTATGATACAAAATGCGTATTTCAACCTACTGATATATTCATATAACAAACAATAGAACACAAATAATTCAGTTGAAAAGCCGTATAACATACCACAATATTAAAACACAATAAAAAGGTAAAAATACAATGAAGCAAAAACTATTTACAACGACTAAACTAAAAAATTTAGGCAAAGTATCGACAACTACATCTTGGACGCTGTTGACTACAAATGTAAAATGAGAAGGAAAAAAAGGTTTTGTCAGTATCTGTACATCAAAACTACAAGTTACTCTAACAAAATGTTAACTCTCATTATGTAGACTTTAACGTTCAGTGAGCAAAATATGACAAAATATCAGCGATTTTGCTCACTTGGGAGTTAAAGTCTAACTTATCAGAAGTATCGTATAAAGCAGAAAGGACTCAATGTCTTTCGACAAGGACTGCCTCCTCACTAACTTATAATTTTTATATAGTCGTCTGTATGTGACAATGAAAAGAAAACTGTGTACAATTATCTAAACTTATGTAAATTCTAAAATCAAAGGTTTAATTCACTCCATCGTAGTTTTGTTTTTAGTTATATTATTCCGAATTCGTTTTTAGGATCTGAAGGGGTAAATCGTAGATTTTACTGTCGCAAACTGAGTTTTCCGGCAACGCGTAAGGGGAGCCGGAAAACGGAGGTTTCCGACAGCAAATCTTAGATTTACCCCTCAAGATCCTAAATTACAGTTTGGTTATCACTATTCTAATGCAAATCCGCAAAAAAGCATTTAAAATCAATTTTCAAATCACAGGAACTTATGTATGCGTCTGTGCCATTATGTTGCTATTGGTTCCGACGGTAAATCGTGAATTTTACCCCCTCAAAATTCTGAAGCCATCCAATCAAAATTAGTGTTACAAACATAAGTGCATTAGAATTAGATCTCCTATGTTTAGATTCTAGTGCTGCTGATGAGGAATTTCCGAAATGGCCATACAGCTCATTAGAATTTATTGCAGTTGGAGTTTACCTATTAGTTATGGTCTAATATTAACAGTAACTTTGATATTTTGTTATTCATTGCTCCATATCCTTTCGTTAAATATTATATCTGGAAGACAGGAAGGATACCATTATTAGCCAGTTGTTATTTGGTGTTTTTGTCCGACTTTTCTTTCTTTTCTTTCATTACTGCATATTAGAATTTCACTTTTTAAAATTTTTAATGTTTCTTGATCAACTGATATTTAAACTACTAACAGATCCTCTTCCGAACGCTGGCCACTGTATTCAGATCTTTTATTTCTTTCTTACATAGGTTAGTTCCGGTTTTGATGTCAGAATTATATTTTTTATATTTGCCTAATACGCACTGTGTCTAATATTATGTCCAGTACACGATGCTGTATCGACATCGTCAATATTGTCGACATCGATGGATTTAGGAGGCATTTATGTTTATGGGACATCATGATGTTGTCGTTATCGGCACAACTTCGTCAAAACCGATTCTTTTTTTACAAATGGATATCGCGATATTGACAATATTGGTACGACAATTTATACTTCATTTCTACCTATATGTTTTCAACATCGCTGGTATTGTCGACATTGCAATGTTGACGATATCGGCACGACATTGTTTAAATCATTTCTACTTTTACATGTTGTCAACATAGCCGACATTGTCGACTTTGTAATGTTGACGATATCGGTACGACATTGTGTACAACGTTTCTACTTCTAACATGTTGTCAACATCGCCGAAGTAGTCGACATCGTAATGTTGACGATATCGGTACGACATTGTCTAAATCATTTCTACTTCTTACATTTTGTCAACAGCGCCGACATTGTCGACATAGCAATGTTGACGATATCGGTTCTTCATTGTCTTACTCGTTTCTACTCCTTACATATTGTCAACATCGCCGACATTGTCGACATCGTAATGTTCACGATATCGGTACAATATTGTCTACATCGATTCTTCTTGTTGCATATTGTCAATATCGCCGATATTGTCGACATTGCAATGCAAAGGATATTGGTCCGACATTGTCAACGTTGATTCTACCATTAAACATGTTGTCAGCATCATCGATATTGTCGACGTCGCAAAGTTGCCGATATCGGGACTACATTGTCGACATCGTTTCCTCCTCTTATATGAATTTGACATTGTAGATATGCTATGTTGACAACAATATTGACATCTGTTTTTTCCAGCTTACATTTTGTCGTTACATTGTTATATTGACAATAACGGTACGATACTGTCTGCTTCGGTTATTACATTTACATGTATATTAAGTCGACATCTCATTGACATTCTCGACATCTGATATTAAATGATTCTGTAAAAGACTGCACAAAGCTTTAATAGCATTTTCATCCATTGGGATAGAAATAATTTTTCTATTTTGTTAAATGAAATTGCAAAAGTAATTTCATTGTTTTTTAGATATCTTTACAAACCCTTAATTATAATATTTATGCAATTCAGCAGATATGTTCAAGAATAAACTTGAACTTCCTTTGATTTGCTACAGAAAGGCCAAGTTGCCAATGAAGAAAGATATATTGATTTCTACAATTGCAATGTTGTCGATGTTGACGATGTTGACATGTCGTAAAAAACAGAACGACATCAAAACGACATTACCGACATCGCGATGTCGACAAAGTTGACTTTGATACGATGTAGTCAATAGAGGATCGACATCGTGATGAAATCGATGTTGTCAATTACAAAACGACATCATGACATTTCGATGTCGACGATGTTGACGTTGATAAAAAAAAACGATATAGTTAATAACGGAACGACAACGTGACGACATTGCCAACAGTGCGATATCGACAACTTCGTTACAACATCAACAACTTGACATCAATGCAAATTAGTGCAAGGATTTTTGTTGCGAAGGATCTCAAAGGAGGGAATGTTAGAATAATATACAATTATGGCACTTTCACAAGATCAATATGGGGTTAGACGTAGCAATAAAATAATATTGAACGAGGGTTTACCCCGAGTTAAATGTTGTCTTTTGCGCTCCATTAGACCCCATATTAATCGAGTATAGAAGTGCCTTCATTGTTTTATTATATTTAATTGACATGGCTTAAGTCACTGATGAGAAACAAAAGGGGTGTTGTATATCTACATATGTATTACGGGTGTGAAAGGGGTGTGGCCTGAAAACGTCAATCAAAGTTACCGTGCAGTATGACGATTTATCATGATCAACTGTTCAGTATGATGTTTTATTGAGCAAGTGTCTTTCTTTAATTTATACACAGAAACAAAAGTACAAATATATTAATATTTTATATTTGCCTAATATGCTCTCAAAGTAGTGCAAGAATCATGTTTATTAGGCTAGCAATGCAGAATAATTAATTCCCAATGTTTATATTTATGTTTCGTTCATATCGATATATAGACATCTTAATATAAGGACTGTCAATTCAAGTACTCGAGGAACCGGATTAGTGATTCTCTACTGAATATTTTCAACAGCTTTAAAATATTCTTAATTTTACATTTAATAAATTTGCATTTGTAAATTCTACATGTAGTCTCATAAATATAGAATATAGGACATTGTGTTTTTGATAGGGACTTTATCACGGCCAGTATCAAGTAAGCCCGTTAGGACAAGCTTGATGTGTTTCGCCGTGATAAATTCCGTATCAAAAACAAAATGTCCTATATTTCTTTCATCGGTTATTCACAAAATGACAAATAGAACTCTATAATAAATTGAAAGAAGCTGAAAGTTCTAATTTAGCACTGTTAATCTGTATTTTATTGTTAATTTATAGGAATTTTCTATTCAACGTAGTACGCGTATGAGCACAACAAAAAATGCAAAAACATTACATTAGCAAAGCAACCATGGGACGACGATCATTTCGTGATAATGTCCAGTTGGGTGATAAAATTATCAGTCTTTGTAGACCAGAGGAAATTTATTCACATTACCGGTAATTGCTTTATATAGCAAATTGAAGGTATTGTCTTCTTGACTAGTAAAATTTCTCACAATGACTCCAAGAGTGGTGATGTTTTTTTAATCTAAACCTTACTGTCAATGACATGCTTTTGCTTTGTAAGATAGTCCAGCTTTGTGTTGTTAAGTATATGATTATAGTCTTATCAGTCTGCTTTCCGTGATGTTACACCATTACATCATTTGTTGTTTACAGTATCAGGTTGATAGTTTCGGTGAAATCAGTGAACATTTAGCAATAAGAATGTATTTTTAGGAAGTGTATTTATGTACTTCGCAAAAATCATTGGTCTGATGTCATTGATTTACGGTTTTAATTTGTGACTTGTTGAAAATGTTAGTAGCTGCAATGATCACTGAAAGACTATGGAGTAAATGCACTTGAGACAAAGTCTCCACAAATACATGGTAGAAGCTATCAATGTAAGAACACCTTTATCACTTTGTAGTAGGGTAGCAATATATGAAAAAGACGCTTAGTTTTCGACTTTAATGCACCCACCTGACATGCAGGTAATTTTTGTGTTAAATGAAAGTCAAATAATTATATTATCAGTTTTAAGCGGTCGTAACGAAATCGTATGGTACGTTTTTCTGTAATTTGACATTTATTTTAAAGTTTTGGTGAAAACTGGTATGTACGGTACTGCGGGGGGGGGGGGNATCGATAAGAACTAGTGTAAAAGAACTTTTATGTGAGTTGATCTATATTTTATTTATAAAGTTAAAGCTATGCAATATAACGACTATAAAGTTTTTAAAATACATTGTATTTTATCTAAGAAAAAATGTCAATTTTTAGAAGTTTTCTGCTCATTTTAAGTGCACGGACTCTTTTGTTTGACTTTTTTGTGAGAGCATTACTCATTATATGAATTTTGTTTTTGTATTATATAATATGAACAATATGCATCAATTTCTAAAGAAAAGGCATCACTTAAAAGCATTTTAAACGGTAAATTATTGTGTTTTTATCTGAAACTATTGAACATGCCGGAATTAATTACGTATCCCTTACCAATATTCATTTATACATTTACCTGTAAATATACATCTTATAGGTAGCACGGTACAGTTTCTAAACATAGAACTGGTTTTCCCCTTTTGTGTACCCAAGATTCTATAGAGGAGTGAATACTGAAAGCTGAGTTCTGATTGGTAATTATGTATAATATTCATGTTGTATTTTTTTCAAATAGACAAATTATCTATGATTAAGAAAATATATAAGAAATTTTCATGTGCCCTTTATTAATGGAGATTAAATTTTTTTAGAATTATTGGTAATATGCCCTTCAATGCAACTTAGACCGCAAGTAAACTGACGGGCAGTGCGTACTTTGATTAGAGGCTCTTTAGGGAATTGGTCATGACTATATTTCACTGGTATTTTTTTAAAGTTAAATGGATGCTCTACAAGCGAGCATACTACAATATCTCGGGTGAAAGTTATGAATGGGTGAAAATCTTGAAAATGTTACTATTGTCGCCTATGGAAAAAGAAACTGTACCGTGCTACCTTTACCTGATGGTAGGTTTACACTGCCGATCAAAGCAACTCCACCGAACTCGATCTATGAATATTCATGAATATTAATTGATCGGGACACTGATCTTGAATGCTCGGGTTCGGTCTACTAACCAAATCGGGGCGATCTTACTAATTCTGCTGAACTCGAGCTGTGTTCCCGAATATTTTTGACATGTCAAAAAATATCGTGCAGAGGTCGTGTGCATTATATGTCGAGAACAGGTCGGGAATCAATCGTGGTCTGATCGAGGTAGTCGTGAAGATGTCGAAAAGGGATCGGTCTTGATCGAGTTTCAAAATTTTATCCGATCATGCCGACTTCTACCCGACTTTAACTCATTCGCTTCTCGATTTATGCCGAGTCGCTTCCAGATCAACTCGATTAGTACTCGATCATTACTCGACTAACACGATTCTTTCTTTTTTTCTATACAAGACCTTCCCGACCATAACCCGATTTTTTCCCGACCTGTATCCGACTTTAACTCGACCACTCAAGACCTTTACTCGATTTAACACGACATCATGTCATCTTTTCACAATAGCAGAACATGAGGCTTTCAAGAGCTTCAGTCTCTCACTAGGGCCTCACTTCAGTTCTTAAAGGAGCAATCCAAAGGACTCCAATGACTATTGTGATCAAGTTTTCCTAGTGATCATCTTTGATATGATTAGAATCTGCCGGATACTATCTCAAGTGGGGACCAGCCAAGGACTCTTGTTTTCAATTTTGACCAATTGGCAAAGTAGTTTCAGAGTAGAAAGTATTTGAATGGATATCTAAGGTGTGTCGAATATTTAATCATCTTCCCCGTTGTGGGCCATCTTGGATTTCATGGATACTATTATGAAATTGGAACATCCAAGGACTATTTTGACCAATTTTGTCTGCAATTGGTCCAGTGAAAATCCTTCTGGTACAATGTTTAACTTTGTTCCCCTTTGGCAGTCATCTTGTATTAGCTGACGATATGACAGACACTATTTTGAACAGGGACTATCATTTGGCAATCGTAACAAGTTTGGTCTTATTGGCTTAGGAGTTTTAGAGGTAATGTTTAAATGTGTTTTCCCATAAGATCCAATTTAAAACTACTAGTATATTCCAAGTTGGCGGTTGTAATTGATTAGAAACGGACATGACTTTTTTTCACATTGAACCAATCGAGGTCTATCATGACTCGGCGGTTTCTGGATAGAATATATTTGAATGCAAAGTTCATGGACAACGGACACAAAATTATGGCAAAAGCTCAATCTTGCTATTATTGTAGAAAAGAATATTAGACTGTGCATGCTTCTAGTATAAGGATGATGTGCAGAGGGCTTAAATTCGATCGAATATAGTTATGCTGACAGAATTTGAAATTGAAACCAAGATGTAGCCAATATACACAGCCCAGAAACAGATTCACTAAATACGTGAATTCAAGAATTAACTATATTATTTCTTCCGAGCAGGTTTGTACTCTTATCACAAGATATGATCCAAGCTAAATCCCATCAGAAAAATATTATTTTGAATATTTGTAACATTTACTAGAAACTAAAAAAATTCTTTTAGATTTGCATCGGGAAAATGTACCCAACGGGCAGCCGCTCGCCATTTTCACTTTATTAAAACCGGATTTTCTACAGAAATCAGGTTTAAAGCTATACATGGAAGCTACTGTAAATCTAGTTACAATGTACCACCGATATCATGTGATGATATGTCTTCTGTTTTATGTATCAGATTAGTGATACATGTAGTGGCAGGAAAAACGCACAGTCGCGTTCTGACGCATGTTGAAGATGGCCTGCTAGTATGTTAAAGCGAGCACTCATTCCTCTATAATGATGACTTTGAAGCATTTGCTATTGTATAACTCAAACTACACACTTTCTGTGTCAGACCCACCTTCTCTGCTACTCTAGATCTATCACAGTTTTCATCTTTTCTTTAAAGCATCAGCCACATGGGCCACAAATTTTGCTGCTCTTTCACCATGCTGAACTGTTCCCTGAATTTTCACATTTTATCCCCGTATATACAAACGTACTAATAGGACAAACTCGAGCACACTCGACCATTTCTCGATCTTCTTCCAACCAGGTCTACTTAATCAAGCACAAATCGGGCTATAATCTGGCTCAATCTGACAAAGTCTGGTTGGTCAAATGTGGATGGAGCATAAGTCGTACGTGAATCGTAAAGAGATCGAGAGTGGTCGAGTGTTAGTCGTGTTAAATCGGGTAAAGGTCGAGTGGACGTCGTGAGCTATCTCGATCAATGAATTTTATGACGTTGATCGGGATAGAATAGCATTGTCGAGTTGATCGAGTTGGTCTGATCGGCGGTGTAAACCTAGCATAATCTGATAATATTATTTCGTGCATTTATAAAGAGATTTGCGCTTTTCTAAAAATGCACTCCTTATAAAGTATCGAATGGTGCTCATGAAAAGATTTTTTGATAAAAATAAGCTTTGTATATTATTTGTTATGTATTGATCAAAAGGTATACCTAAACAACCAATTCCTGTTAAAATAACAGTGCCATCTTCAAACAGGAAAGACCTTCTATCAAACGATAATGTTGTATTATATGCCAGAATTCCGCGTCAGAACGACTGTGTAATTCAACCAGCAATTATTTTACAAATAAATATGAAAAAGAAAGGAAATGTGGTAAATGTCAAGGAGACAACATCCCATATCCAGGTTAAAACGACCCAAAACAAAGCACCGTCGGGGTCACCGTCGGGGTCACTGTACGGTCTTCAACACAGTGAAGAACATCACACTATATAGCAAGCCCTAAATGGCCTAAAAGGGTAAAAAAAGTGGATAAATCAATGGAAACAAACCACATCCAATAACCCAAATATCAAGAAACTAAAATTTTATAAGAAGACACGGACAAGCCAATCACCAACATATTCCTGACTTGGGACAGGCGCAAAAATTAGGGTGGGGTTAAACTCGTTTTCTTGGATCCAAACCCTCCCCTATGTGTGGGGAATGGCTAAAAAATAAATACACAAAAAGACTCACAGTAAAAATCAAACTAGAAAAAAGTCCAACTTATCAAGACGAGTACCCTTACAATGAAGTACATAAAACATGAAGACAATACACACAGGTACTGTCCGGACAAATGCTCGCAGATACTGACAGCTAGCTAAGGACATTATTTCCGTTGACTATGATATCAAGCCTTCTTACATATGAAACTTCAATTGAAATACTTCTAAATAGATTTAGTATAACAACGTCATCAATTATGAAAGAAGAACATACTATTGTGCAATGCCAAATACTGCCAAAAACACTTTCAGTTGCCTCTTTTTTCTTTTGATAAGACGATTAAATGGGTTCAGAGTACCCCGTCAGTGAATAGCCAAGTCCTGACAATTCCAAATCATCAAGAATATATTGGTCTGCTTGCGTCTTTTGTAAATTTAAGGCTTACAATTGTGACCAAAAGTACACAGAATAACGTCCATAGAAGTACAAATCCCCTAAAAGTAGCACAACTAACTTCTGATAGCAACATGCATTGCAATAAATAGTAAAGATTTTGCACAAAGCGTATTTAATATTATGCTGTTTGTTTGACAAACTATTTATTGAAACATATAAAGGATGATGATTATGAAGTTTTAGCGTCTGAACAGGATGAACACAATGATTCGCTTCAGACTCTTTCATGTTTGATTTATTAAGAGATGATTTGTTCATTCACAAGTAAAGTGTTCACATTAGCCCATTTACTTGAAAAAAAATCTAAATATCTCCCAGATAATATACACCGACTTCAACAAAAATGGGAAAAAACCTCTGTGATATTTAGTTATAGCAAGGTGATGGCATGTCAAACCATGACATGAAAAATGGATGTAGCATTGCTCGACATCTAGCAATGAATTCCGCTCAAACCGGTGCTAGGGGCCGTCTTGAACTTACTGTGAGGCCCGACTGTGGGGTATGAGCAATTCTCACTGTTGAAGGCCTCGTGGTGACTTCATTAAGATGAAGAACAAAATAAAAATCGTTGTTCCATTGCTTGGCTTAACTATGTATTTGTAGAGATTTTGTCTCATGTGCATTTACTCCATATCCCTTCATCGATTATTTTTCTTTTAGAAGGTTTCGTTTCTGCAACAGCTATAAAGGCGGAGGTGCGTTCGATTCCTGCTCTAGATTCAATCATGTTAAATGTGAATATTCTGCATGCACTTTCGTTATTTTACGTTATGTACATTATTGAAACAGTTATATGAGAAACTGAATATCCTATTCCTGATCAAATATCAAATTTATCTCATTCCGTATCAAATATACCTCAATCTCTGACAGTGTTTTTTGTACTGGCTTCTTGACGATTCCACTTTTCAGTCTGCAACAGATACCACTTCTGTTCCTTGAAATGCTCCGTACATTTTTATCAATAGCAGAATGTACTGTTTCTGTTAATACATATTTTACTGTTTCATTCGGGACTTGCTTTACAAATCTACCATATCGTTGATTCGAAATACTTGATTCAGATACTGCACAATCATGGTCTTTGTGCCTCTTTGTTACTATGAATAAAACGATAACTTATAAGTGTAGCTGCTTGTAAAACAGAGACAAAGATCACACTTGGGTAATATTTACCTCATGTCATACCAAAGGGATCTTAACACACAATTATGTGTCAAACTGACAACACCCAATGAGGCTTGCCTGGTTCAAATACCACCGAGTAAACCGTAATTTCAACAACATGCCCTCAATCTTCACTGCCATAGTGAATTGTAACCGTTGGCTAGCGAAGATGCATGCCCTCATGTCTAGCTTAAAATCAAAAGTTTGAATAACATCCAATCTAGCTTAACTTTCTTAAGCTTGGCGAAAAGGTAGCAACGGTCTTGAACAAGTTCTTTGTAGTGGAATGATGTCATTAGACTTTTTACAGGTGTAAAGGTACATCTGTTTGCTGTCGTTGCTTGATTTCCATCGACTTGCGTCCTTGCTAGGAAAATCACGAACAATTTGTTGTAGCAACAAGAGTCAGCTGATAATGACATATATAAGTTTAAATTTAGCACGGTTAAATTATATATTATACGTTATAACGTTATGATTAAAGCTTGACAACAGCTTAAACACGTAGACATGATAGGATATCTTTGCTCAACGTTGTGAATATATCCTTCCCCCCATTTATTTCCAAAAAATAAATCAATGAACAATTAAAAGAAAAAACATGTTGTCCGACCTTTGCGTGGTTGATAGACTTAGTCCACTGCCAGGAAACCTAATTTTCTGTATTTTTGTCTATCCGTTTAGCCTTTTCATTATTTCTGTAGAATATCTCCATCTTTCATCTTATTATCTAGTTCGATACATGTCATTTCTTTGCTTGATTTCTTTTCCCAAATTTTGTACATATAGCATTCTTTGATATTTTAATGCTAAAAATGTATTTCCGTTAAATAATTCATAAAATAATGACGCCAACCGTTAGATTGTATAAAATACCCGTTTGCTCACAAAATATGCTAGGAAATGACGTCATCACCCACTGACTAAAATTTTTATCATTTTAACTTTGGCTCACACTTTCCTCTTGTGAAGTTAAACATTTATGTCACATTTTACTTCCGAATTTTTTCCCAAAAAGCGATTTATGCCCAAAAGAAGCAAAAACTGAAAAAATGAAATTTGACCTTTGAACCCAGTTTTTGAGAGAATTTACCACATTTCGCTTTTACGACCGGTATAATCTTATAGTATAGGTCATTAGCTTTCTTTTGATATGCAATTTGCCTGCATGTAACATGGGTGCATTAAAATTCAAAATTAGTCTATAAATTTACCCGACTATTGAGGCCTTCAACAATGAGCTTTGCTCATATCCCATAGTAATTTCAAGACAGCCTTGACTAGCCGTTTTTTATCTACTGTATTTTTAACGGTTTAAAACATTAAACGCGAAAATTTATATCAGCGAATATTTCATTGTTATCCTCAATATAAATTATGACGTGAACTAAACAATAAGCAAATATAAATCTCCGTAAATAAATCAAACACTAAAAACACTTTACGACACTATACAGTATTTGGAATGCCTTAAACCAATCTATTATCGCATCAAATAATTCATAATTGTCAGATTTTCTGGATCTTACTGCCGTCAGTTTCCCTTTCCTTGACGGAGATTTCTAGCTTCATCGTATGAGTTGTATATCTCTACAATCATACGATTGCACTTGTTCAACTCATGACGACTTTAATGAACGTGGATCATGCTCACCCTTCCGAAAAACCTGATCATACTCCCTGTTTTCAGAGGTGTTTAAACTGTTGGTGCTTCTGTTTTTCTGAGTAATCGTGTATATCACATTGTCAATTTAATTTTGTCTTCGACACGATGTTCTTGATACAGTTTTGTCCTTGTAAAGTCTGTGAACTAATATCAAATTTCACATTGGTCTTGTTTTATGGTTAGAGAAGTAACACGTACCACGGTTTTGTTTACTAGACAGAAAATGACATTTACCAATGAACTACTCAGCAGATTGTTCACCATCTTATTTTATCTGGTATTGTGATGGGTGTCATTCTTGGACCAAAGCATGCCTACCTTTCCGTAGCACATATTGATACCTCAATATTTTTCAAGGGTTCAAACTGCTAGTGCTTTAGTGTTGTGACGTTCTTGTTCCTTTTTGATTATTTGTTTTGTCTTTACCATGCTTTCACAATTCGTGTTGGATATAAATTTCTATTTTAAATTTTTTTTTTATTTTGGACTTTTCCCTTCCCCCATTCTTGCTTCTGTATACGTTGGTCGATTTATCCAAACATATACAATGTGGTTACATGGCAGCCAGCGTTGAAACTAATGTTTAAAAATTGGAATCTATGAGGAAATGCATGTAAAGGTCTTCTTCTAAAGAACTGCTGAATGGATTTAAACCAAACAAAGAATGAATGATGCTTTTGAGATGCTGGCCAAGTGTAATTACTTTGATGCGAACCCGTCATCCCACATGGCCACCAGCAGTGAACTTAGTTTAACATTGGAGCTTTTGGGAAAAGCATACAATGATTTTTCAGAGAACCGCTGAATGGAAATAAACTAAACTTGGCATGACTGATGCTTATGAGGTGTTGATCAAGTGATTCTCCTTTGATGCCGATCTGTCATCCAACATGGCCGCCAGTCGAGCACTTAGTTGAAAATTGGACTTTTCTTCTAAGAACTTCTTCTTGAGAGCCATCGAATGGATTTGAACCAAAGTTGGCATGAATGATGCTTATGACGTGGTGACCAAGTTTTGTTACTTTGGTGCTGATTTGTCATCCAACATGGCGCCAGCCGCTCACTTAGTTGAAAATTGGACTTTTCTGCTGAGAACTTTTTCTTGAGATCCACTGAATGCATGAAAGATGCTTATGAGGTGCTGACCAAGTTAAGTAACTTTGGTGCCGACCCGTCACGGAACAAGGCCGCCATCGGCAAAACTTACTTTAATATTGCACCTTATCGGCAAATGCATACAAAACTTCTAGAGAACAGCTGATTGGATTAAAAACAAAGTTGCCATGAATAATGCTTATGAGGTGCTGACAAATTGATGTTACTTTGGTACCGATCTGTCATCCAACATGGCCACCAGCGTTGAACTTAGTTTAACATTGGACCTTATGGGGAAATACATACAAAGAAAGATCTTCTTCTTGAGAACTGTTGAATGGATTAAAGTTGGCATGAATGATGTTTTTTTGGTGCTGACCAAGTGTTGTTACTTTGGTGCTGATCTGTCATTCAACATGGGGGCCAGTATTGAACTTAGTTTAACATTGGACCCTATTGGGAAATGCATACACAATATTTTCTGACATTGCTAAATGGATTCATACCAAAAATGGCATGAATCATGTTTATGAGGTGCTGACCAAGTTTTGTTACTTTGTTGCCGATCCGTTACTCAAGATGGTCGCTAGCGGGAGACTAAGTTTACATTATTGGACCCTATGGGCATTCTTACAAAGATCTTATTTTAGAGTACCGATGCGTTGAATAACAAAAAACATGACATGAATGACTCTTATAAAGTTCAGACTTAGTGTATTGTTACTTTTGTACCGATATGTCATTCAACATGACCACCAGAGGTGAACTTAATTTTACATTTGACCCCATAGGAAAATGCATATAAAGATCTTCTTTTGGATTTGAATCAAACATGGTATGATTGCTCTATCGATCCATCATCCAATACGGCCACCAATGACAAAACTTAGTTTAACATTTATCCCTAAGGGAAATGCATACAAAGATCATCTTCTAGTGAACCACTGTATAGATTTAAACTGAACATAGCATGACTGCATCTTATTAAGTGCTGATTGCAGACACTAGGGAAAAATAGTTAAATGTTGAACCATATGACATAAAGGTTTCCTTACATAAAAATGAAAAATAAATTATCAGTAACTTCGGTATTTAGTCATATGTTACCACTGGGTCGATGCCACTGCTGGTGGACTGTAACTCCCCGAGGGTATTCACCAGCCCAGTAGTCAGTACTTCGGTGCTGACCCGAAAGCCGATACTAGTTGGAACCTTACAATATCTAAATTTTTGTAAATTTTGTTGAAAACTAAGGAGTATCTCCCTCATGCAAAGCTCTGTCCTTAGCTGATTTTGGCTCTACATTTAGACCATATTGGTTATTTGTTCTCTCTCAGTTTTTGAACATCTTTGAGTTTATGGTCTTCCAAACGTTTAGATTTTATTTGCACTGAAGAGACATAAGTTGTCGAAATGCGCATATGCAGAATTTAAATTATCAGTAACTTTGGTATTTAGTCACCCTTTAACATGAAAGTTTATTCGATTAAATGTGTCTGCCATGGTCGAGGTGAGCGATACAGGATCTTGAGAGACTCTTGTTTTTTTTTATCTTATAAGGTTCTCTTGTGGGTTGTTATTCAATCTTGATATCAAGATACATATAGGAAGCTTACAATGAAGATCATTTGATTATATCATGCTGAAATAAGGGTACAAAAATAGACCATTACTTTGAGTGGAACAGTTTGGTATCAGTTGGATGCTATGGGCAAAAAGGAATAGGTCACTGACTTCGAAGTTCCTGATGAATATCAAGAAACAGGATTAGATTAAGTTTTTTATAGGAAGTTAATGTTTGATATCATAATGAAGCCGAATTAATTCTGGTATGAACCTCAACATTTTGCTGCTTTACTTTTTGACAATAAAAGCATCCCTACATTTACAGCCCAATATCATTAGATATATATCCATATGCATTTTTGTTTGTGAAATAATAAACTACTATGTAGAGCATTACGTAATTTTATACTTTAGCTATGCAAATGTCCTAATTTCTGAACTTAAATAACATATTACATTTTACCAGGATTCTCACAAGTAAGCACATTCAATTTAATGCAATCTACAGACATGCTTATATAACAAATGTCACTAGTATTGCTATTGTTCTGTAATCGGACAGAAATGTATTTTATACAGTGCTCTTGATGTTTATATTGATGCAAAAAGTTAAAAGTACAGTAAAAGCTTTTTTTGCATAATTGCAAACATCTTATTTTATATATTGGTATTGAAATCAAAAATTTCAGTTTCACTCAAAATAATAAACAAATTTGAATATTTTGAGATTTTATATGTATCAGTGATTACGATTTGTCGGCGCATTCTTTTAATTTAAAACTTTATGAAAATAATTTATTGACAACAGAGACCATGCCTATCTGTTTCAGACATCATCTGCAGCTCATTATGTGTTCTCAATGTTTCTCATGGTTATCAGCTGCTGTACTGTTGATGGCGGCCATGATAGGATATTATTACCAGTATCTAAAACCATCCGACATTCACCTTTACTGACCATTGAACTCTACATATGATTACATCATTGGTAACACTTGATCTCTTATTTGAATAATGAAACATTTATTTTACAATGATGATATTATATATGACAATACCAACATACATTTTTATACAGTAGATATGTAGATAGCATTTGTGTTAATATTGAATTAGCAGAGGAATTCAGTAAAGGTTGCCTTGTAAAGTGAATTAAAAAAAAAGTCATAGTCAGTCTATAATACATAGTTTTTTGTGTTGTTTGTTTCTCTTTCGCATTGTATCATACGAGGTTTTTGTTACAAAAGACTTGACTAAGTACAGATATTACTAAATACTAAAGTATCGAAGGAACAGTAAATTTGGTTATGCTGTACATGTGTTTCAAGGAGTAACCACTTTTCAGCAACATAGGAAACAAACAGTATGGAAAGCCATAATCCAAAAGTAGTCAAAAAGAAGTATTCATTACCAAAAATATCGAAGAAGGAGGCCAAATCAAGTACCAAGGACACCGATACACAATGAAGCCTAGGGGGGTCAGAATTTTGATAAACAGGAAATTTCTATAAAACACAAGATAAATTTTTCATGTCAGTCTGACTATTTGGCTAGGGAATAAATAACATGTGCGTGTGTGTATGTTCAATTTGTTCTGTATAAAAAATACAGGTCACTAGTCAATGTTCTGATGTCTTCAATGAAGAAAAAAATAATCAAATGCCTTGTCCCTTTCGCACCTATGTATAAAATTATTTAATTTAAAGAGTGGTGATACCGTCACTTTCTTTGCAATTAAATACCCTTTATCCAGATGTTTTCAATTTTAGTTGGTGCAGGATCAGCAGGATCTGTTGTAGCCAATCGTTTGTCAGAAGATAAAGATACAACTGTTTTATTGGTTGAAGCAGGAGGTTCAGAATTAGGGATTCTTGAGGCTGAGATCCCAGCAGGGTTTATTGCTTTACAAAGATCTGATAATGATTGGGAATATTACACAGAACCACAAAAATATGCAGCCCAAAGTATGCGAGAAGAGGTAAACATATTTTAAACAGATTCTTATCAATTGTTAATTGTTTATTTTACAGACCATTAATTATCCTCACACTTTAATGAAGAAAATGCGGGGACATTGTTTTGGTCCCGTCCATACGTCCGTCTGTCTGTCTGTCCGTTAAATGAACTCCTCCTACATTTTTGGATTTAGTGTTTCAATTTTGTTACAGAATTGTTGCATATATGCTGCAGATGCGCAATAAGCCCTCCGATTTTTGATATTGGTCTTGGTGCAAACAAGAGGCCCCAAGATGTCGATTAAACATATGTAAGAAAAAGAAGGGAAACGGGGAATGTGTCTAAGGGACAACGACCCTAAGGGGAGCAATAACAACTCAAAGCCACCATAAGATCTTCAATGAACGGTGAGGAAACCCCACATCCAACGGTAGGTCGGAGTTGGCCCCTAAATAAAAGAGTAATCAAGTTCAGCGAAATAAGCATCTTCCTAGACTCCGATAGACATAAAGTGAACTAACTAGAAAACAGACAAGACACACAAAGGCTTAATAAATTTCCTGACTTAGGACAGGCGCAAACCTGCTGTGGCGGGGTTAAACTAGTTTTATTGGGCCCAAACCTTCCACCTATAGCCAATGTGATAAATAAAAAAACAATCGTAAGTAGTTGATATGGCAAAAATCCGTAGGTTTTCAAAAAACGTTTTTTTGAAAACCTACGGATTTTTGCCATTGTTAACTACTATCCAGAAAAAAAAAAACAAAAAACGTGTTTACGATTTTTGTTTCTACAACGGTTGAAACTCT